>JAJOOH010014555.1:0-67454 GCA_029582605.1 Solanum gracilifrons | reverse complement strand
TATATATTGAATTTTTCCGATGAAGTCATGTAATGTAACACCCCTTGAGTCTCAGTAGATCCGCCCCTAGATACATAACCTCAATTATTTCAAACCTCAATTAGTATGGACTTGCTTTATAGTTTGCTATATATCAGGTAAAGGCACAACATTGTATCTGTGAGTTCTAAAAAATTCAAAATTAGGTATAATTTACACTTATTATACTGCGGCTGGTAATTGCTTTCATCAACCAAGGTCTAAAACAATTTTCTTTTTTATTAGGGAAAATGCATAAGTACCCCCCAGCTTATGCCCGAAATCCCAGAGACATGCCTAACCTTTACTAAGGTCCTATTAACCCCCCAAACTTAATTTATCTATAATAGTCTACCCCTTTTCGGCCTACGTGGCACTATCCTTGAAAAAAATGTCAACATGCGCTGGGCCCACAAGACAGTGCCACGTAGGCCAAAAAGGGGTAAAATATTACATATAAAATAAGTTCAAGGGGTAATAAGACCTTAGTAAAGGTTAGGTGTATCTCTGGGATTTCGGGTATAGGCTGGGGGTACTTATGCATTTTCCCTTTTTATTATTTTTAAACTTAAAATATAAAATATATTTTATACATATATTATTTATTTGATACAAGCCAATATGTTTTTAGTTAATTTTATAAAATACCTAATTATTCAATATGTTTATAAATTTTTTAATATAAAAGTCATCAAATTTTATTTCAAAAACCTTAAAAATTAATTCAATTTTAAAAATCATTGATAAATTGTGTGCCAAAAGTGAGTGGAACTCAAAACCCTCGTTAAGCCCCTCAGCTCCACTCTCGCGCACACACAATCACATTGGAGTACAAAAATGTTGATCCGACGCATTGTGCTGACCAAATCTCTCCACCATTTCCGTTTCTTGAGCAACTCTGCCACCGCCGTCGCCGTTGTTCCAGAGGTAGATGATGATTTCCCAAAACCCGATCCCAAATACGCAGAAACTATTCATGCCGTTGTTCGTGTCACTTCCGGCAAGAACATCGCTGCCAAAGAGAGGAAAGCTGGGAGGGTACCTAGTATAGTGTTTGAACAAGAGGATGGACAACATGGTGGTAACAAAAGACTTATATCGGTTCAGGCTAATCAGATAAGGAAGCTTGTTAACCATCTTGGTCGGTCTCAGTTCTTGTCCAGGTTGTTTGATCTTGAGGTTCATCCTGACTTGGAATCTCAAGATGTTATTGAGAAGGTTCGAGTTCTGCCCAGAAAGGTATTTGCCTCTGTTTATTAGATTTAGTTACTTTGAATTGATCTAAAGATAGATACTGGCTTTCAATTCATATATGCTTATAAGTAGGGATGACAAAATCAAATTAACCCGCCCAATTGCTATCCCTACTTATAAGAGTAAGCAGTTTCTTAAAAGCTTATCTCTTTTAGATTCTTAAGTATAGGTGTGGATATTAATGCTTCCATATTGTCGGACAAGCTTATGGTTTGGGACATTTTAAGGTATTGGATCACTTTGTTAGTATGTGAATTGAGTGGAAAATAGATTTGGTTCGGGAAGAACGTGTTTTTCCAACTCCGGGAAAGGATTCATCTAAATTAATTTTTGCTTCTTGCCTTTTACTTTGCTTGCTTCTGAGGAAGCAGCAAGTGACAGCTTATCAGTCCCCTAACCTTTGGACTCGTCAATAATACTTTTGATCTGGATAAGGTTAGCTTTGATGCTGCACTGTTATACTACACTAGTTTTAGGGTACTGGTTATGGATTCACACATTTCTTTCTGATAATGATAGAAACTGAGTCAGACTGCGCTCAAATTGACAGTTCACGGGTTAGATTGAGTAACTGCTACCTGTCACTGACACAGTTACCTAGTAACTCTTGACGACCAAGGTTTAGGCAGATGAGAAGAATCACATTGTGGTTTTGTTGTTGCTGATGGGATTTGAACCTAGTTTCCCCGGACTTTCTCTCACTTCAATTACCGCCAGGCCACACACTAGGATTTGAACACAGTTTCACACACTCATCACGAAAAAGGTTGAAATTCTTGAGTTGATATATGCTTGAACAAAGCTAGGTTCTAAAAGATTTGGTGGATTAAATGCTTAGAAATAGGAGTTGATATTAGGTCTCATAGTGCTGTTGGCAAACACTGGTTGTGATGTCCCATAAAGTAAGCAGCCACAACTGTGAAGGCAACAAAGTTCTTATGAAATAGCTTGCGAAACTTCCTATGTGGAAGAATAATATTCACATTTAGGGTTTAATGATGATTAATGGACTGTTCTTTTCACAAGTCTTGTGAGTTGTGACATTCTAAACCAGAATGATGGAAAAAAGTTGTCGCCACAGTGAGATATATCGAACAGCCTACTGAGGTATGTGGTGTAAAGGGTTGAAACTCAGGGAACTTCTTAACTCAGCTCAGAAGGAAGACCTATAACTGCTTAACTCGGTTCAAAAGAAAGACCTTTAACTGCTTAACCTGGTTCAAAAGAAATACCTTTAACTGCTTAACTCGGTTCAAAAGAAAGACCTTTTGTAGAATTATGAAGCTGTTGGAGCCAAACAGAGCTTTAGATGGCTTTTAGCAGGGCGATGTGCTGTGCTGATTTATCTATTTCAATGTTCAGGTTCATCTAGAAGCTGGTTCAGATGCGCCTCTTAATGTTACCTTTATAAGAGCCCCATCAAGTGCTTTATTAAAGGTTGAGGTTCCTCTTGTATTTAGAGGAGAGGATGTGTCCCCCGGTTTGAAGAAAGGTCAGTACTAGATACATCTGCCTTTTCCTCTTTGTAACTTGCTAAAAGATGCTTATCTTTGTGAAGTCTCTATATTTATTTACTATGCTGGTTTCCACGGGGATGTATTGAAACTAGCTTATCATATGTTACACTTGCATCAGTTCTTTATCCAGAAGCATAACGTCTGGTTTTCTTGAATTCATTCAATGCAATTATTTTATGGTTGTGATGGACCTAGAAGTTTCTCAAGGTAGAGTACCCAAGGGTGTAGTCTAGCTGTTGGAATTGGAATGAGCTATGGAAGACTAGGGTTCAAATCCCAAATTAGGTCAAACATGCTGGTGATTTCTCGCTATTTGTCCAAGTCTTGGTGAGCGGAGGCAAGAAAACCCTACTGATGTGCCATTAACCAGCACTGACAGTTACCCAATAGATTGAATGTATTGTCTGTTGAAACCATCTTTGATTAGATCCTATCATTTTAGTATTCAGGACGAAGTTCTAGTTAGCACAATCTTAGGCCTTCACTATGTCAATTGTCAAGTTTTCTTACACCTCCAGGACTTCCTTGCCCTAATTTAATTATTACCTTCTTTAGTCTTTCAGCGAGTGATTTTGAAATCCTTTATAGCACTTTCTACCAAACAGATCAGCTTGGGATCTCTTCATTCAGCCATCCCTTTCTTTGAGCACTAAGGGGTCGTTTGGTAGGATGCATTGGAAAAAATAATGCATGCATTAGCTTTGTGTATTACTACAAATTTTAAAGAATAGGCACCTATCCACTAAAAGAAGTTTAGAATAGAAAATGATATTTCATCTAAACTTAAAGTTAAGTTGGCCATAAATATTTTCAATTAGAGTTGGGCAAGTCCAACTTTAGACCCGTGTATTTGAAGTGCTTTGTTTGGTACACTTTTACTACAATATAATTAAAGCATTAGTTATACACTCTATTTGGTATGATGCTATCTGTGCATAACTAATACATGACAAACCTTGGTATTGTTACTCCAAAAAAACATGGCTAACTTTGGTAGTGTTCCTCAAGAAAAGCATGGCAAACCTTGGTATTGTTCCTCAAAAAAAACATGACAAACCTTGGTATTATCAATGCAAGGGTTTTTAATGTATGCATTAAGATGTTTAAAGAGACAATTACCCCTCAAAACCTTTTCCACATCCCTTTCACCATATTTGTGGGGGGAATTTTTGTAAGCAAATATTTTTTTTTTAGAAATTATGCAATGCATGTTATTTTTAATACACCAAACCAAACAATGCATCAGATGTAGTCTTAGCATAACTAATGCCAACATTACTAATATACTCTATTCAACACTATTCTTATACACCCTACGAAACAACCACTAAGGTAATTAGAGTGGTGAAGCAGAAATTATGCAATCCATGTTATTTTTAATACACCAAACCAAACAATACATCAGAAATAATCTCAGCATTACTAATGGCAACATTACAAATACACTCTATTCAACACTATCCTTATACACTTTACGAAACGACCACTAAGGTAATTAGAGTGGTGAAGCAGAAATTATGCAATGCATCTTATTATAATACACCAAACCAAACAATGCATCTGAAATAATCTCAGCATAACTAATGTCAACATTACTAAATACACCCTATTCAACACTATTCTTATATAGCCTATGAAACGACCACTAAGTAATTAGAGTGGTGAAGCTCTTCTCAAATCTTCCTTCCGGATAGAATTGGTATAAGTTTAGAGCATCCCATTTCTAAACATTCTGTGATTTTTTTTTTGGTTAAAAGCTATAGTAAAGCCAAGGTTGATCTCCAGCGCTATCATTTATGGTTCAGTCACCTCTTCCTCTCTTCTCTGGAAAAGGCCTTTACAGCCATTTGCTGTCATCTTTTTTGAGATAAAGGTAACTGTGTATTCACATTAGGCTCATCATCAAACAAATGATGAGCATAGATCACTTACAATCTCATCAATGCATATCAAAAACTACCCTGTGGGTGATTACAAATTTCCTATGAAATCAATGAAAAGTTCTATATCCCCCATCGTATCTTGTTTACACCAAAAATACAAAAGGCTAAGGCAATTCATTCTAATCTTCTGGATGTTGTTTCTCTTATCCAGAAAGCATCTTGCATTTCTTTCTTTCCACATAGTCCACCAAATGCAGGCTGGGAGTAATTCCCACCAACCATTTTCTGTCATCTTCTAGTAATATATAATTAGGTCCCACCATCCCAGACATTCCACCTTGGGCCCATCAACTGTAAATTCCATGAGGGTTGAGAAGAAATATGAATTCGAAAGAGGAAGAGTTTGGGTTAAAAGTGTTCTAAAATCTTAACCTGTTAGTACTTACATACATGTAGTAAGCAATTAGACAATCAAAATGGAAAACACTGCACCAGCTGCTATTTGGAGAACTTTTTGGATTGAGAGAAGTAGAAGATGTTTTCAAGACATGGAAAACAACAATCAGAAGATAAAATCCAAATGTATACCTTTATTTTCTTTTTAGTGTAAAATGCAACAAATGGACGAGGCTGAATCTATTCTAGATGTGATTAGAATTAGTGGAAAATCTAAAGTAAAAAATAGGGCATCGGAACCCGTGGTCTCTTCATAAAACTAGATATTTTATGTATATATTTTCTAAAATTTGTATATTATTATATTCTGGCACCCGTACTATAAGAAGTCTATTTGGTCCACATGGTTAAATGTTGAGCTTTTGACCTTGAGGATTAAGAATCAATTCTCACTTAATACATTTTTATTGGTGCATCCATGTTCGGATCAATTCCCACTTAATACATTTTTCTTGATGCACCCATATTCGAAAAATCCTAGATTCGCCTTTGATTAGAATCACTGCAGGTCTAGAATGGTTAGATTTTGGCTGAGTTTCTCTTTTGCTGCGGGTGTACAGATTTTGACAGCACTTGAAAAGAAAAGGTCAATCAAATTGGTTTTTGCATGTAAATAGAAATATTTTCTTAAATATACGAAACATAAACTTGTTTAATGAGCATAACTCACTGCTTTTCTTAAAAAATAATTCCAGTCACTTCAAATTTGTCCACCTTGTGTAGTAGAGGTTTGTATTGGAGAGTACAGATCTGCTGTTTACATTATAACTTCTGATGTACGACTACTACCCACATACTTTAACTTGCCTTTCTCCCATCCAACCAAAAATTGGTAATTACAGAGATTGAAGCAATAAAAAGAGGAATAGAGTTTAAAGAGCATACCAAATCATAGTTACGCCTATTTTTAATTTTAAATAGCATTAGCCCAACTGATAAATCTCTCTCTCTCTCTCTCTCAGTAGTGTTGAAAACCATGAGTTCATGATCTGTTTGTGGTTATAGCCGTCTATGGTCTTTCAGCTAATATATGAAATCTGAATCTTATGAGATAGTGAGCTTCATAATTAGAATTGATGGTCAATTTCAGAAAGAGACAATCCTTGCTGAATGATAATTAAAATGATGAATTTAACATGTGAGGCGATATCTATTTCCTATTTGCTTGCACTTATGTTTTTCTTTCTAATAATCATCTGTTAACCAATTTGGTAGGGTCATATTTGAATATCATCAAGAGAACGGTAAAGTTCATATGCCCAGCGGATCTCATCCCTCCCTACATTGATGTCGACTTAAGTGAGTTAGATGTTAACCAAAAGTTGCTAATGGGCGACCTGAGGGTTCATCCAGCTTTGAAGCTTATCCAATCAAAGGATCATCCTGTTGTCAAGATTGCTGGAGCAAGAGTTTCTGATCAAAAGAAATCGAAATAATTTTTGTTGAAGCACTTGTCTGGAAATCTTAGCAAGCTTATTATGGAGCAGAGGATTAATTCCACAGCTTGGGACATTGGCATTGCTAGCTGATGTAATTTACTGGAAGATCGATCTTGTTCATTTGTGCTAAGTTAAAATAGGGTGACTAGGTGATAGCTATCTCAATTTTGGAATCAGTAGCTGAATTGTACAACAAATTGCTAATATCCCCAATAATTTTTCTATACTGGGCTGTGAAATTTCATATCATGACGATGTTCTCTGCCTATTTGCAGAATATCAACTTTATCTTTGAAATACTTTCTGGTGACTCTTGCAAAGAACCTTTCATTGTTAAAGATGGACAAATTGTCTTCAAATTTGGCAGACAAGTCTTACATATTGCCAAGGGTGAAGTGCACAAATACTTTATATTTAAAGAATAGTCGAAATTTACGATGTTTTTAAAGTTTAACCGTATCAGAATCAACTACAAACATGCACAGGTTGGTCTGAAGTTGCGCACTTCCCTTTTATTACACGATTTTATATGGGGTAAATTTCTCAAAAGATCACTTAATAATGTGAAATTATTTAGTAAGCTTAATTAACTTGTTTTTGTATTAATATAATCATTCGTGAATTTTCTCTTACGAATTCACTTTAGCCTTCCAATCACCAAAAAATTGATTTGGCATGGGTTTTAAAATAGCTAAAAAAAAAAAATGACCCATTACTATTCAAGTAATTTATTTTAAAAGCATGGCAAATTATGTTTATGGAGATTGGAAAGTTAAAAGTGATTTTGTAAGAGAAAATTTAATAAATTGAGGATTTTATTAACATAAAAATAAATTAAGTGAATTGATTTTATTTCACATAATTGAGATTATTTGGAAAATATATTTAAGTTATCACTTACCAAAGTTATTTATTAGTTTAGCTACTTTAATAAAAGCACATATTATTATTTTTCCTCCCCTAACTCAAATGTTGGTAAGTCCACCATTCACCAATGCTTAAAGTTTTGCAACAAGATTAACAACTCATGATTTTTTGAAAAGAAACAGGGAAGAAAACATAAAAAAGACTCGTCATTTTATTTGAAAAACTTAAAATAGTTAACTTAAGTATTTGATCTAGATGATGGATCAATTAGTAGAGTTACAACAATAATATACCAGTGTACACAATTTTACTTTCACCTTGTAAATGTAGATAGGCTATTTCCGATTGAACCCTCTATTTAAGTAATGAATCAAAATCAAGTATGTAAATATATATATAATAGCAGCGTCAAACAATACAAGGACTAAAAAAGAAACGACAAGTAATAATAAAGTTGAAGTCAAAGATAATAGGAAAGTAATAATAACAATAGAATATAAGAGAATTAAACAATACTCAACTACCTACTAACCTTTTATCCTAATTCTTGACTTCCATACCCTCTTATCTAAGGTCCTATACTTATTAAACTGCAAGTGAATCATATCTTGTCTAATCAGCTCTTCCCAATACTTCTTCAACCTACCTACCTGTCCTCATACTCACCATAATCAACCTCACTGGGCATCTATGCGCATCTCCTCTTCACATGCCAGAATCATCTCAGTATCGCCTCCCTTATCTTTGTTCTTATTCTTATCTCGCCTACTATGTCTACACATCCATCTCAACATCCTTATTTCCGCTACCTTCATTTTCTGATTGTGCGAGTTCTTGAGTTACATTTCTAATTTGAAAAATATAGATTGAAAACAAAAAAAATAGTAAAAGTAATTTTCTTGTCATTCTATTATTTGCTACATATGCAAAGTTAGTTTTCTTAAAAATATATAAATCAACGCAACTCTTAGGATCAAATATTCGAGAAAATCAGATAAATATTAATCAACAAAATATTAAATCAAGAAAAATAAGCTAAGTGTTATTAATACACCATAAAACTTTGAAAAACAAGTCTCTCTTCTAATGAGACCCAAATTTTAACTTTGTTGAAAGTTAATTTGATTTTGCTTTTCACACTTTAGATTTTTCCATCCTCTTCCTGCTTCAAACTTTTACTTTTGTTTTTGTTTTCTTCACAGTTTTATTCTTTAACGTTATTCTTTTTTTTTCTTTTGTTCTTACCAATTTATTACGACTTTCGTTTAGAATAAGAGTTGAAAATTTTAGTTGAACTTATTTATAGTTCTAATGAATTTAATTAGTAAATATCCATTTATTTCCTTTTGATTTGATTATGAAAAATTGTGATAGCTTTCAAAATTGTCTTTGAATATTTATTATTAATCTTAATATTTTTGAAATATAATATATAGATAAAGATAGCAACACCATATAATTAATATGGAAAAAAATTTACAAAAGCGAACTATTGTATCTAACAAAAGAAATATTGAAATAGAATTATGATTTTTCATTAACTTGTCTGATTAATATATACAATTTTCATTTTTTCTTGACTAGTTTCTTTATCATTTATCTTCTAGTTTAATTCATTAGGATCAAAATGAGATATTAATCTTCTCAATAAATTGAACAATCCTCGATTTTTTTATCATTTGCAAATATATATAAATAAATGTATTACTATAATAATTGAATTAATTACGATCCATTTAAATATACTTGTTATTATCGTTTTGAGCTAGTCATACATTTACTAACCATCAAATATTTTTCAATTTGACTATTGTGAGTAAACAATACAAAATTACATCTGAAAATATTCACCCTCGATCCACGAACTATACATACATACATGTCCAAAAATCTTGCATGTTGAGCTAAATGTTTTTGACGTCTTCTTTTCAACTCTTTCAAGATTTCTTATAAAATTTTTGTTTGTGTTTGATATCCGCATTGGAGTCTGACTAATTTGAATTCACGTTAGGTAGGACCCCATTTAGGGGTAGCGCTCTCTACTAAGAATTTTTCCATGCTTAAGGTTCGAACTTGAGACTTCTGATTAGAAAATGAATAATCTCATCCACTGCACCACATCCTTTGATAGTATGTTTGACGAGATTAATGATTCACTTGATAAGTGTCACAATCGTCTAGTGTCAATCACGACCGTTCAACCTAATTTCTGCCTGATCAAAATTTATTAGAGTATTATTAAGCAATATCGTATAATTGTACAATATAAGATCACATTGGCCACTCAAAGTAATGTTTATTATTAAGCTATATAACATTTACATAACAACATAAAATTACAGAGGCAACTCAGAGTTTTCCTGCATGAACGTTTATTATTAGTATATATTATAATATTATATAGTTAAACAACATATAGAAGATCACACCGTACAACTCAGTGTTTCATGCATGGAAATTTATTATTATTATCAAGCTATATGTCTATATATATTAAAGTTAGGCAAAAGAAAATTAACATTCCCCAACAAAACAAAAAATTTCTTTTATCTCCATTTTTAGGCTTTTTCTAAATTCAAACTATAAAATGCAAATATCTCTTAACATTTTGAGTATTTAGTTTCCTTATTATTTTTTTTAAAAAAAAACTAAAGGAGAAATGACTAACATATGTCATTTTTTCGAAATTGCCTTTGAATATATGTCATTAATCTTAATATTTTAAAGCATAATATATGGATACTATATATTAATAATACCATAAAAAAAACTAAACTATACTATTCTATCTAACAAAAAAAATATCTTGAAATAGAGCTATGATCTTTCATCAACTTGTCTGATTAATATGCACGATTTCAAAAATTAAATTTACTAATTTATTTAATTACCATTTATCTTATAATTTAATTAATTAGAATCAAAAGTAGAGAGATTTTTTAAAATAAATTGAACAAACCTCGGTTTGTTCATGATCGTTTGCAAATTAATAACTACTCCCTCCGTTCCTTTTTAGTTGCCATGTTGCGTTTTTTAAAACGTCAATTTGACTAATTTTCAAAACTAAACTAGATTATGTTCATTTGATAATTTAAAATAAAATTTTAAATATCCAAAAACTACACGAAAAGTAGTATAAATTGCAAAAAATTTCATATCGATATGATGAAAAAATACATCTTTAAATGTTAGTCAAAATTCATATCGTTTAACTCTCAAAAAGAAAACTATGGCAGCTAAAAATAATAAAGAGAGTAAAACTCTATTGTAATAAATGACTTAGTCATGCCCGATCCATTTGAATATACTTGCTATGTATTACTCCCTCGGTTTACTTGTCACTTTTAAATTGTCGCACCTATAAAGAAAGAAATGATTGACATAGTGAATTTACGATTTAACCCTATGAATTATGAAGTGAATAAATTAAAAATCTAAGAGTCTCAAGAAGTTCTATCTTTTTCAAAGTAATTAATTGAGGGTATAATACGTAAAAAAAATTGTTCTTTCTTGATTTGTCAAAATGGACAAGTTAAAAAAAGGAAAATTAGACAAGTAATTAGGGACAAATGAGTATCATTTTGAGTCTAGTGATACATTTACTATAAATGCAAATGCAATAGAACTCTTACCGTCAAATTTTGAATTCGCCTATGTTAAGCACCAACAATGGTGAATGAATGAGAAAACAGTAAGCTAAGAAGAAGAGAGGAAAAATGAAGTTTCATTCAGTTCATCATAACTGCAGTAGTTTACAATGATACCTATACATCACTATATAAAGGTGTGAATCAACTAACTAACTAGACTAGTTAAGTTACCTAATCACAGTTAATCATAACTAACTTCTGTAACTATTTATTAACAAACTTGTAACTAACTTTTGCCCTTTACACTTTAGCTTAACACCCCTCCTCAAGCTGATGGCTGAAAGATGTCTTTCAATCCCAGCTTGGACATTAAGTGTAGATGTGGAGCTTTCCAAAGCCCTTTAGTAAAAGTCTGCTAGTTGATCCCTTGTTGATACATGTTGAGTCTTGATCATATGTTGTAATATCTTTTCTCTAACAAAGTAGTAATCAATATCAAAATGCTTGATTCTTTCATGAAAAATGGGATTAGATGCAATTTGAATTGCAGTTTTGCTGTCACAAAACATATCTACTGGTTGTTTAATGCTGACTCCTAATTCCTTGTATAGCCCAATAAGCCATGTGATTTCAGCTACTGCTGATGCCATGCTCCTGAACTCAGCTTCAGCAGAACTCCTAGCAACAGTCTCTTGTTTCTTCGATTTCCAAGAGATAATAGCATCACCAAATTTTATAAGATAGCCTGTGACAAATTTCCTTGATTGCACACAAGTACCCCAATCTGAGTCACCGTAGGTAGTTAGTAATTCTGAGCTTTGTGAAGGCATAAACAAGCCTAACCCCGGAGCTGTTTTAATATATCTGACTACCTTGAGAGCTGCTTCCATGTGAGACTCTTTTGGAGCATGCATATACTGACTCAAAACTTGAGCAACAAATGATATGTCTATCCTGGTTCTAGTGAGATATAATAATCTCCCTACTAACCTTTGATATCTCCCTATATCTTTCAACGACTTGTCTGCTTGTATGATTCCTGAATCACCTTGCACATATGAGTCATATTCAATGGAAGTCAGCCTTACATTAAGATCTAGTGGAGTGTGAACTGGTTTTGCACCACTTAATTCCATCTCAGAAATAAGTTCCAAGGCATATTTGCGCTAGTTCATAACATACCCCTCCTTGGACCTAGCAAATTCAATGCCAAGAAAAAATGTCAACTCCCCAAGATCCTTCATGTTGAACTTGACCTGAAGATCATTCCTGGTTTGAACAATCAAGGAAGCACAACTCCCAGTAACAAAAAGATCATCCACATACACTAGGACCACAACCAGGTCAAGACCAGTCTGCCTAGTGAATAAAGAGTAGTCATAGTGACTCTGAACAAACCCAAGATGAAGTAATGCTGCAGTTAACTTCAGATTCCATTGTCGAGGGGCCTGCTTGAGACCATACAGTGATTTGTGAAGCTTACAGACTTTAGTAGACTCCTTAGACTTACTAAAACCAGGTGGAACCACCATGTAGACATCCTCAAGGAGATCACCCTGTAAGTAAGCATTATGAATATCTATTTGAAAAATAGGCCAATGCTTAGCAGCAACAAAAGCCAAAACTGATCTAACTGTGACCATTTTAGCAACATGCGAAAATATTCAGTATAATCTATCTCCTCCTTCTGACTGAACCCTTTGGCTACTAATCGAGCCTTATACCTCTCAACAGTTCCTGAGGCCAAATATTTAACCTTAAACACCCATTTACAACCAATAGGATGCTTGCCAGGAGGAAGGTCAACAATGCTCCATGTGTTGTTGGCCTCTAAAGCACTGATTTCAGCCTTCATGGCATCAACCCATTGAGGATGGGAAGAAGCCTCAGTAAAGAATGTAGGGTCATAGACAGAGGAGTAAGCAGCAAGTGCAGCATCATAGGAAGCTGAGAAGATCATAGGACACATGATTGGAGACATGGTATAAGCAAGCAGACCTAGACTTAGGAGTGATAAAATCAGTCATCCAGTTTAGTCGGTCTAGAGGATTTTCGAAGACCAACAAACTCATAGGGAGGAATGGGAATTGGAGGAAGTGGCACATGAGAACTGGACTCAGGATTCAAAGAGAAGTCAGAAGGCTCAGGGAGAGCCTGATCACACAAAGGCAACTCTGCACTCTGCACAAGGTAAGTCTGTGGAAGTGTCTCCTGTAAATTAGAGCACATGGAAAAGAGGAGAACTGGAAGGACGCATATGCTAAAAAGGAAAGAAGGATTCTTTAAATACAACATCTCTGCTGACAAAGAAAGTTTGGTATGTAAACTATAGAGTTTGTAGCTCTTTTGAAGACTAGAATAACCAAGAAACACAGCTGGAACAGCTCTTGAGGCAAATTTGTCAGTCTTTTTTACCTCAGAAGCAAATGCAAGACAACCAAACACTCTAAGATGATCAAGAGAAGGGAGAGTTTGATACAACAGCTCATGATGAGTTTTACCCTTAAGAACAGTGGAGGGTATCCTGTTTATTAAGTACACACTTGTGAGAACACATTCTCCTCAGAATCTGAGAGGAATGTGAGACTGAAATCTCAAGAATATGTCGATGTTTTCTCTCTACAACCCCATTCTGTTGTGGGGTATAAGTGCAAGAACTCTGATGCAATACACCCAATGTCTTAAGTAAATCAGAAACTTGGGAGTTAAAAAACTCACAACCATTATCAGATCTTAACACTTTGATGGTGCTGGAAAAAACATTATTAATCATTGTAAAGAAGTTATGTAAAGCTACGATAACCTCAGATTTAGAGTTCAACATGAACAACCAAGTATATCTAGAGTAAACATCAACCAAGGTAAGGAAATATCTTTTATTGTCATGCGTAGGAACTCTATAGGGACCCCATACATAAGCATGTAATGTATGAAAACAAGTTGATGTAGTGGTAGTACTTAAGGGGAAAGGGAATCTGGTTTGCTTAGCCAAGGGACATACAGTACATATATCAATAAAGGAAGAAGACATATGTTTGCAACAATTAAGTGTTCTCAGTACACTAACAGGTACATGACCCAACCTTTGATGCCATAAAACCAAGTTGTTAGGACTAGTAGAAGAAACCACATTAGCAGTAGTAGCTTGATCCTGCTGAGACTTCAATTGAGTTCCCTGAGTCTTCAACTGAGTATCAATATGAATCACGTACAGATCATTCTTCAGTGTGCCAATCCCTCTCACATTCCCACTTGAGAGGTCCTGAAAAACACAATGATCATGATAAAAGATAGCACAACAATTTAGTTCCCTTGTTAACTTGCATATTGATAGAAGATTATAGTGAAATTCAGGGATGTGTAGCACATTTGAGATCTCAGCTCCTCCTAACACTCGAGAAGACCCAATGTGACTGACATGTGCAAGTCTACCAGTAGGTAGATGTGCTTTGTTACAAAGATCTCTATCTAAGGAACGATATTGTGTTAACATACTTAAATTGTGTACCATGTGTTTGGATGCTCCTGTATCAATGATCCATTTGTCAGCATCAAGAATGAAAGAAGGACAAATCATCATACCTGATGCATGAGCAGTAGCAGTAGTATCACAGTTACTCTTTGCATTATCTGGCTTTATCAGTTGCAAGAGCTGCATGTACTGTTGTGGAGAGAAATGAGGGTGAAACTGTTGTTGTTGATGAGAGGATACACCAGAAGATCCAGTAGTTGGAATCTTAGAGGAACTAGAATCATTAGTTGCTCCTTGACTATTCCATGTTGAGGCATTATGATGATGCATAAGCAGTCCAGGAGCATTGTTGAATCCTGCAAGATTAGCTTAAATAGGACTAGCATTGTTTCTCATTTTACCTTTTCAATCAGCAGGATATCCATGCAATTTGTAACAAGTAGCTTTAATGTGACCCTTCCAGTTACAGTAATCACAGTAAAGAGTGTTATTGTTGTTAAATTGTTTCTGATTAGATCTAAACCCAGCTCCAGTAGGAAGATTAGACCCTGACTGTGAAGTAGATCCTGATCTTGGTATTTGTCCTTTACCATTACTAAAAAAAGCCATAGCCTTATTCATCCTACCAGCATTTGCAGAAACAGAGTGATCACTTTCTGCTGTATTAGATTTACCAAGGATTCTCTGACTTTCTTCAGCCATTACAAGAGAATAAGCTTTGTTTACGCCTGGTGCTGGATCAAGTATCATAATCTGACTTCTACACTGATTATAAGATTCATTTAGTCCTAAGAGAAATTGCATCTGTCTCTGGTACTCAAAGTGCTCTACATAGGTCTTAGAACTCTTACAAGCACAACCAGGACACAACATCAATGAGTCATATTCCATCCACAACTCCTTGAGTCTAGAAAAATAGCTAGAAATAGACATAAGTCCCTGTTGCAGTGTGGCAATCTCCTTATGCAGATAGAAGATTCTAGAGCCATCAACTTTGTCAAATCTCTCTTTAAATCAATCCATACTTGTTGAGCACTGCTAGCATAGACTATTCCACTCAGTAATTCCTTACTCATAGAGATCATGATCCATGATAGCACTATGGCATTACATTTTCCCCATAGATCATGTAGAGATGCATTGAATTTATCCTTACTACATTTTCCATCAATAAATCTTATTTTCCCCTTACCTAGAAGACCTATCTTTATAGATCTACTCCATAATGCATAATTCTCAGATCCAGATAGTTGAATAGAGACCAGAGAACTACCTGGAGTATCACACGATTGTAGGAAGGGAGGATGATGAGAATCCACCATTATAGTTCCTCCTTGAACTGCACCATTGGTTGAAGAATTAGTCGGCATGATAAACTGCAACTACAATTGTGATCTTCACTAGCTTCTAGAACAATACAGTATCTAGTCTTCTACTGCACTGAAAGCTAACGCGATCAACTGGAACACCTTAGAGCTCTGATACCATATTAAGCATCAACAATGGTGAATGAATGAGAAAACAGTAAGCTAAGAAGAAGAGAGGAAAAGCGAAGTTATATTCAGTTCATCATAACTGCATAGTTTACAATGATACCTATACATCACTATATAAAGGTGTGAATCAACTAACTAACTAGACTAGTTAAGTTACCTAATCACAGTTAATCATAACTAACTTCTGTAACTATTTATTAACAAACTTGTAACTAACTTTTGCCCTTTACACTTTAGCTCAACAGCCTATGTGTTGGCGGTGAAAGAACAAAAAAGTTACATTTGAAAATATTAGAGGAAAAATGACTAACATATGCCATTATATTTTAAATTATAACTTCGATGATTAATAAATTTTAAGTATTACAACTTACAAGTAATTACGTAATCCATGTATGAAAAACTTCAAAAAGATAAATATTAAATAAATAACATATTTTTTTTTAGTAATTAATGAGAAAATATTTGGTTTGTTTCAAGTAGTGAGGGTAATTTAGTGGTGGATATTTAAAAAAAATAGCAAATAGGACATGCAAAAAGCCATGTACGTGTGTTCATAAAGGTAGGACAAATTAAGAATAATTATTCAGACTACTTTGTTGTGTTATATTTTGGACATCTCTGTTTAATTTAGGGATATATAGTGACTACTATATAAAGCTAAAGTATTTTTTGACGCCTTCTTTTCACCTCTTTCTGCTTTACTATATACCCTTGACAAACTTTTTGACATGATTAAACTTGGTTTCAAGTCCGATTTTACTTGTTTTTTTCTCATTTATTTATTGAAAAAATGAAAAGATAGATGAGGCTAGGTATGCACAAATCTAAATTAAATAATGTTGGACACATTTTCTAGTTAGACGCCTCAACTTTCATAGTCATCATTTTATATAAATTTATAAAGTTGGTTTCATTTTTTGGACCCTCTTTTAAAAGCCTCAAGTATATTGCAACTTTGAAAAGAATGGTTTAGATATGTCTACATGTTTATTATTATTCCTAATAAATAATGAAATAGACTGGCTAACAAGTGTGATGTGTTGGGATGAAGGAAAATCCATGTTTTTCACGCAAAATGATCTCCTAAAAAATATTTTCTTAAAAAATAAGTGAGTTTGCAAGAAAGAACATATTATCCCAAGAGTATTATTATATATGGTATCTAGAAAAACACTATGGAGGTGGGATGGTATGGGGAGTGAAGGTTCGAGGGTGGCAAGAGGTGGGATGGTCATCAAGGGGTGGGTTTGGGGGAGTTGCATGGGTAGGGGCAGTCAATAAATTTGGAGTTTCACGTATGCAAGTTGTTTTCCCTACTTTCATTAGTGAAGTCATTTTTGAGGAAGAGAAAATATTTTCCAAACATTTTGACCATTTGTCATTATTTATTGCAAATAGACGAGGCTAAATCCATGCATATCAAAACTCAAACAAAAAAAACTCAGGGTCGAATTCAGGAGGACAATCGGTAAATTCCTGAAGCATTCCAACAATGACCGATTGGGTCATTACAGATAATTAAACAGTACGTAAACCTTACTTTTATTTCAAAGCTTAGGTAAAGAGATTGTCTTTGATAGACCTTCAACTCAAGAAAAAAAACCGTTTAAGATCACATTGGCCACTAAAAGTTCAGACTATAGTTTCTGCATGAACGTTTATTATTATTAAAATATATTACATAGTTACACAACATAAGATTACACATCGATCACTTAGAGTTCAGCCTAGTTCTTGCATGAACATTTATTATTATTAAGCTATGTTACATAACACAAGATTACACCAAACATTGAACACTTGGAGTTCAACCTAGGTCAATTGCATGGACATTTATTATTATCAAGCTATGTTACGTACACACTTCTTCAAATAAGTGCTGCCTTTTTGGCACAGTAGTTGTCACTGCAACTAGCTATGCACTCTCCAAGCTTCTTTCCATCTGAAATGTTGAAAAATCAAATGAATGCTTAGTAAATTTGTATATACATTTTTTTAGTACAAACTAAATAATTACACAAATATTCTTACCATATTTATTAATTCTCTCTATAGTTTGAAGTAATTACATTTTATCTCAATAATTAATAATTTCATATCACATTTCAAGTCAGATACACCTAGATACATGTTTTTTGCTACCAGATATCATATTGAAATAGGAAGAGAGGCGAGTGAGAACAGGAAGAAGGCGGGCAAAATTTTTCTATGAATCCCAGATACATGCGAATCACACTGTATCTAGTGTAATTCACATGTATCTGGGAAACCATATAAGCGACCGAGATAGGGAGAGTGACAAGCGAGATGCAAGGGAGGCGAGCGATATTTGTCTATATATCTCAAATATATGCAAATACAATATTATATCTAGAACAAATTATGACTAATTTTGACGCAATCACTACAAGAAATGTGTGAATTACATGAGGATTTTCCTGGGAATTAGTATAAAATTTGCAGGAAAATAAATTTCCTACGGATTTTCATACTAATCCCCAGGAAAATCCCATGTAATTCACACTTTTCTTGTAGTGAATGTATCCCGAGATACATGTATCTAGACGTATTTGGACACACCAGAGTCTGATAAAATTCGTAATATTGCAAATTAACATGTATCTAGTGTAGGATTTCTATAAGTTACCGTTTTATCTATTTATAGTAGATGTTGAACAAAAGCACTTTTAATTTAGTGAAAATTCTGACTTCGTTACGGTATATATATAGAAAGAGAGAGGGAGAGAGGGAGAGAGAAAGAGACCGTTTAGCATCATGCAGTTTTTGCATTGGGTGAAAGTGCATGCAATGTTACAAGCATAATTTTGAGGAGCTATTGTGGGATGATAATTATGTGGAAGATGGACGGCACATTTTGCAGCACAAAATGGAATACAGACTTCAGGGTCGAAAATACAAGCAACAGTTCTTTCTTTCATGCACCCAAGGACACAAACACCATATTCCCTAACTTCATCATCTCCCATGCATCCTATTACTAAAATAATATTAACCATTAAAACCACTAAAGTAGTTTTCCCCTCCATTTTGTTCTTGATATAAAAGTAGCTACAACTTCTATCAAAGATAAACTAGACTATTGTATTTCTAACTAGTAAGTATATACTCTAGCTAGCAACCTCGTCCTCATTTAAATATAGGAAGGTTTGAGCTAGGGTGTGTTTGGTATGAAAGGGAAATGATTTTCTAGAAAAATATTTTAAAAAATAAATAAGTTTTTTATTTTATTTTATGGTGTTTGGTAAGTAAGAAAGAAAATTGTTGGACAATGCAAACATCATGTCTATGGCAAGGCCCACGAGGGGCTGAGTAGCTCGGATCGGAGTTGTTGGATATTTGCCTTGAGTTTCTTATCATAATTTTATTTTTAGGAAAAGGAAAGCGTGTAATCTCCATATTTGGGTAGTCCCTTTCTTGTAGGAAAAAATTTAGGACTCTATAAATAGAGACTCATTCTTTCTAACTTAGTAGTATTCACAATGTAGTCCTAAGGGTTTTAAGAGTTTTGTGTGGGGGGGAAATAGTGCGACACAAGTGTTATGTTAACACTTATGTGTGAATCTCTTTTTATTCCTAGTGAATCGTGTGATGTTACTTCTCTAGATATTTTGTACTCTCATCTTTATATAGTGAATTGCTCATCTTCTCTTGTGGATGTTGATCGATTGACTAAACCACGTTAAATCTTTGTGTCTTATGATATATTTCTCGTTTGTGTTCTTACTCATTATCTTTTGAGGTTTGCTTTGTTAGCTTCCGCATGACACCTGATTATTTCGCTCCTAATAGGAGTCATGATCGAACATGACACTTGTTTGGTGGACTTAGTTAAGAAATGAGTTGCGCTTTTGCTATCATCAGCTATAGCTTTTGGTAAACATTTGATCCTAACAAAAAAATTATCTCAAGGTATTTATATGTTATCTAGCAATTGAAGGGGGGATAGAATAGGATGGTCATGGAGTGGGTGTTGGGGATTAGGTGGGTGGGGAGGAGATAATTAACTTGGAATGTTACTTATTCTACTTATTTTCTCTATCTTTATTAAAAAATCATTTTCCTTATTTTTAAGAGACTTGTTTTTCTAGGAAAAAATATTTTTCAAATTCAAAAACATGGTTCCTCCAAATTAAAGCAAACACACCCTAAGTGCATGTGAATATACTTGTCACCCTTTGAAGATGAGTCATAGTGACACCTGTCTCCTATATATTTCCTTTTTTCCTTTTGATAATTTTACGTATCGTTAATCGTAGCTCACTTTAGCTAATTGCCAATTCTGTGTTTCTATTTAATTTTATTGTTCTTACTGTTTTTATAAAGAGGATTATTTAATTTTGTAGAATCATTTTACATAGTTAAAATAGTTCTTTTAAGATAATACTCAATACGATTAATTAAATAGTACTATTTATTATAAGTAATATTGCTTACAAATTTGTTTCTTTTCAAATGTATAAAACAAAAGGTGGTATAGGAGAATCTAATAACTATTACTATCATTGGGCATAGTCAATTATTTATGAGATTATTTTTTTTCAAATTGGTATCAAAATCTCTGCAATCTGAAAATTAAATATTTTTTACGGTCGCTGGGAATTAGTCAATGTGTATTACCCAGCTGAGTTGGAGATACTACCAAAAAAAAAAAAGTTGAAGACAAATAATTCAATAATTGAAAGTTCGTAACAAGTGCATCAATAATATAATTGAATATACAATTTTGAATTATGAGAGAATATTGAAAAAATAGTTTAAAGTTGGAGAAGAAAATAAAATTTATAGAGAGTATTCAAATATTTACGAGTAAATTATTTTCCTCATATATGAAATGTAAAAGGTCGTTTGATACATAAGATAATAAGAATAATAATATGATATAAGATTAATTGAGATTAATTTTAACTTATGTTTAATTAGAAGTATTAGTTAATTCTGAAAGAATTTTTACACTAAAATAATGAGGTTACTATAGAGATAATTACTTAAGTGTAGTCCATAAAGTTGCTTTATATAATTTAGCCAAAATTTTCCATGCTTAACTAAATTGACCAAAAAAGGAGTTCAAGCATTGTCTACAACTTTAATTTGGAAAATCACAAATTACATATGCAATTATTATTGTAACAAAATCTTAAGAGAGCAAAGTGTCAGCCATTTTCAAAAGATTTTTCAATCAATTCTATTGTGATTCATGATATCTCACCTAATCAGCTATCACCAGATCTATCTCTCCACAAGTTTTTAAACGACTTCATTTTATTGTTTGAGAGAAATCAACTGACAAAGTATGCCAAAATTATGTTTGTATAATAGTATATATAATTATATATTTATTACATATGATTGCAAAAATACCTCTTATAATTTAGTATACTATTATATATTGACGCATAATATTGTATATTAAGTTTTTAAAAACTTGTAAGAAACAAATATGAAAGTTTTGGATATTCTTGTATATCTAATGTATATTATTGTTTATCAAATTATAATTTGGGCTAAAGATTTGTAAGGTAAGTTTTTTGGATGTCATTTATGTACACAATCTTGTTGATTTCAAACATTTAGGAGTCGTTTGGCTGGACAAATTAATTATCCCAGAATTAATTATTCTGGGATAATTTATTCCATCATTATGATATAAAAAATGAGATAAATTATTTCAAACATGACAACTAAATAAGATACCAAAATTTTGTCCCTGACTATTTTTTTGTGCTAGGACTATTTACTTCCCAAGTCCTTCAATTACTCATCTTATAGTCTCTCTCCGTTTTTATTGTTTGTAAAAGAATTAGCAAATACACTTCTTTTTAAAAAAAGAATATAGTAGAATTTATTGCTTTCAAATTTTCAAAAAGTCGTGATGTGCATGTGTTCCATGTTTGCTTATAAATTTATTTTTAAGTGATATTAAAAATGAAATTTAATTATCTCATTAAATATAAAATAAATACCTAATAAATATTATTAATATTAATAAATTTCAAGTGGTATCGATTAAATAATTTTAAATTTTTACTTTAAATATAAATTATAATATACATTTGTGTGATAGTAAATCATCTTATTCTTTTTTCGCACAAATTTAATGTGAAGAGGTTCATTGAGATCGATGTTCATAATTAAATTATGATTCTTTATTGATCGTTGAATTTTACTCAAAATAGTTACAAAATATACACAAATATTACCGACATTTAAAAAATAATAAATCTATAACTAAAGAATATGAATTTAAAACTAAAGGTCAAAGCTAAAGCGAGTCCCATAATTGCGAAAAAACTGTACACTAATCAACTTAAAGTAAAACAGAAAAAAACAATTTTAAAACTTTTTTAAAAAAAATGTCATTACTAAACCCGACACATTGACGGCCTCAAAACTCTCTCTGATATAAAAAGAGAAAAAAGGATCATATTGCAACCGGAAGTAACTGCAGAGCACAAATTAAAGTGATCAAAATGAAACTGCAAAATATTAATTAATTCTGTTACTCAATACTTCTTTAATTTCTTTTGTAATTACATTTTACCTACAAATTATAGTCAAAATGAAACTTCTTATGTTAAAAAGTTGCTTTAAATGAAACATTATATAATATCACACTCCCATTTTTTACTCATCCATTTTAATTAATCCCTAAAAAATGGCTCAAGGCAAATACATGTCATCAACAACACTTATATTTCTATTTTTAATTTCTCATAATTTTTTGTTTATTATAGCAGAAGTTGTACAACCAATTGTTTATTCTCCAAAAGATAAAAAAATTTATATTGTTTATACTAATAGTTCTGATTATGTCAAAATCTTGGCCTCAGTATTGGGAAGGTTATTTTTTTTTAATATATATATATATATATATATATATTATTTTCTTGTTAATTCTTCTTATTTTAATTAATGTCATTTTTAGTATATAAACTTACATTTTTAATATTTGTTTAGTGAGGAGGCAGCAGAACAGGCAATATTGTATACTTATCATCATGTAATAAGAGGATTTTCAGCTTCATTGACTCTTGCACAAGCTGCTCGTTTATTAGGTAAATTTGCATTGTTTATATTTTGTGTCATTTTATTTAATGCTTAATTTTGTTGAAAAGAGGAAATATATACTTACACTTTATTGTATTGTATTGCTAATTTTAATATCATGGTTATTTTGATTGTTAGTTAATTTTTATTGTAACATATTTTTTAAATTCATTGTTAGATAATCATGAAAAGTCTCATTCATTGTTACCCTACTATTATTTTTTCTTATTCTGTCTTAACTTATTATTTAGATATTGAAAATGGTGCATGCACCAACTAAAGCAACATTTTTAATTTGCAGATCATGAAGATGTATTAAGTGTTAAAGAAAGCGCAACATATCACTTGCATAAGGGATTTGAAGGTCCAACCAGCAATTAACAAAGAGATTTATCAAATGATCAATAAGCTCTTGAAAGCTAATTATATTCTTGTAATCTTCTAGACATTGACAAAATAAAGAAGAATTTTTCAATTTAATTTGAGACAGTCACATCCCTTTTTTCTCAACTCTCAAAAGGATAATTTGATCTCTTTCAAGAGATCGAAAGTGTACTTCGAATATACAGACTTCACATGCCTTCTTTTAGTATCAAACCTAATTAGAAGTATTCAAACAAGATTTTCGAACCCCCATAGAATTGTAAAGGAGGTGCTACTGGAGGCTCATGATTCCAGCTTCAGAGTAGCCCTCCTCCCTTCCCAACGTGCTTGCACATCTTAATTATGTCAATAAGTTGTTTGTTACCTTGAGGTCTAGGTCATTATTCCCCTCAAATTATCCTCCCTTTTTTCCAACTCCAAATATTTTGAAACTATCCTAATTATAAAATTACACCAACATAAGCATAACCACTAAAATAATTTTAACACTCAAAAGACGACAAAAATACTACACTATGAGGCAAATAATGTATGTAATTTAGGAACATCACCAACGACCTATATTATATTGAAGAACCAAACAAGAAAAAAATGAAACGAACTAAATATATTATGACATGGTATTCAATATATACTATTGAAAGATCAAAAAAATTGAAGAACTAGATTAAATTTTTGTAGAACTAAACGTTGATCTCTTCAGGGACTGCACATCTGAAAAAAAATTAGGATGTATAATTATAAGAAATTGATATAATAACACAATTAAGCGAAATGTAGAAAACAAAAAAACTAAATACTTTTTCTATTTCAAAATAAGTGAATTATTGGGATATTGCACACCATTTAAGAAAGAAAATATTAAGGCACTAATTACATATTATTTTCCATTTTTACCCTTTTTAATCATTCTCAAATTACTCTTTAGAATGACTAAACATTAATTGTGACATCTACTCCCAATACTAACTAAATTTTTGATTTATTTCTAATACAAAATCCAATACGTGATTCTTAAAATACCTAAACAATTTAGTGAAACTAGTTTTTTGAAGGTAAAATCTTAACAAAAATTTAGACTCCTTCGTGATAATCTTTATTGATGACATCTTGATTTGTTCTTAAAGTAAAGAGGAGATTGAGTATCCTTTGAGGATAGTGTTGGGGTTTTCTCAAAGAGAAATAACTTTATGCAAAATATTTAAGTGTGAATTTTGGTTGGTCCTTTTTTGGCCATGTAGTTTTAAAAGAATGAGTTATGGTAGACCCGCAAAATATTAAGGCAGTTAATAAATGGACAAGGTCTACTTCTTGACTGAGATTCATAGCTTTATGGGGTTGGCTAGTTACTACTATACGTTCGTGAAAGATTTACCTTTATTCTTTCTCATTTAACCGACCTGACTCAGAAAGAGGCATCGTTCCTTTGGTCCGAGAGAACTTCTAATAGCTCAAGACATTGTTAACTACCACCTATATTCTTGCTTCACCACTAAAGGGTGGGGAATTTATTATATACTTTATTTCTAGTTTAGGTATTGTTTTTATGCAAAAAAAAAAAAAAAAACAGTTATCACATATGCTTCTAGACAATTGAAAGAATACGAAAAAAATGTCCTACTAATGACTTGAAGTTGGTTGTCAAGTTTGTGCACTTAAAATATGGAGAAATTATTTGTATTGAGTTTTTTGTGAAGTGTTTACTACCACCGTAGCCTACAATATATCTTCACGTAGAAGGAATTGCACTTGAGGCAATGTAGATGGATGAAACTATTAAATGATTATGAAGTCACCATTCTCTATCATTCAGATAAGGAATGGATTGAGTATAAAGGCTAAGAGAATGGTAGCTTGACTTGCTTCGCATTTACCAGACATCCATTAGCTAGGAAAGTGCAGGCTTTGGCCAAAGTCTGATTCTACTTGAGATATCTGAAAGGGGTGGATTACTAGCTAGTATAGAAGCAAAGACTATATTACTGGATCAAATTAAGGCTGCGCAATTTGAAAATGTAAAATTGAGTAAGATTTGTGACAAAGTTGTGCAAGGTGAGGCAAACGAGGCCATTGCTGATGGTGATGTGTTTTGCATATCAAGGGATGAGTTTGAGTGCCCTATGTTGGAGATTTAATACCTACCATTCTTGTTGAGGCTCATAGATCGAGGTACTTTGTACATCCTCGTGTGTGTGATTTGAGAAAACATTATTAGTGGGTTCAAATGAAGCGAGACATAGTTGATTTTGTGGTCAAGTGTCAGAGCTGTCAATAGGTTAGGTTAAATTCGAATATGAAAAGATTGATGATACATTTCAGTAGATGCCCTTTTCTGATTGAAAGTGGAAAATGATAGTTATGGACATTGTTGTTGGATTTCTCAAGACCTTAGGGAAGTATGATTGGATATGAGTTATTATGGATAAGTTGACTAAGTCTGCACATTCATTCCGGCACAGGTAACATATAACATATAGAACTTAGCTAAGGTATATCATAAAGAGATGGTTAGGTTGCACAGGGTTCCCATTTCGATTGTTTCTGATAGAGGTACGTAATTTACCTTTAACCTTTGGGTAAAACTACATGAGAAGTTGGGAACTAAATTGATCTTAGCTCAACATTTTACCCTCAAACTGATAGTTACTTCAAGTGGATGATTCAGGTATTGGAAAACATGTCCCACTTGTGTCATGGATTTTAGGAATTTTTTACCAAACCAAGTCATTATTTAAAGTAATTCACCAAAATAATACGTTTTTTTAATTTTTTTTTACAAAACTAGTATAAACGTATTTGTCAATAATGTTTTAGGGTCAGCTATGTGGAATATTGTAAGTGACAGTGTTAAGTATAGAAACGTTACTCATAGTAACATTTTTTAGCCTAATACGTTACTCTGAGTAACATTTTATAATACGTTATTATGAGTAACGTTTTAGGTGTAAAACATTCTCAGAGACACGTTTCTTAAGAATTCATTGGACCTGCAAATTTAAAATGTTATTCATACTAACGTTTTACACCTAAAATGTTACTTACAAAAATGTTTCTTAAGAATCCAATCACGGGCCGTTGAATCCTGCAAAACGTTTTTTTTGTCAAGCAGTTGAATAGGTTTAGCAATGTATCTACATAATGTATTGAACTTAAGTCTAAGACATAACACATAGCCAAAAAACCACTTCCCAACACTTTTTCTCTCTAGGAGACAGACTCCTCCTAGGGATGGTCGTGCCACCACACCAAACCACTGGATCTCCGACCACCAGATCCACCAGAACCACTGGATGTCGATTCTTACAGGAGAGAGAAAAACTACAATCCCCACTCCATCAAGGAAATTATGATCGATAAAATCAAAAGTCTTAACCAAACAAATGACATCCAAAAGAGCTCTGTACCCCAACATATGGATGAATATCCCCAACAAGATGTCATACAGCTAACTGAAGAAGATAAACAAAGGCTTTACCAACCTTGGTGCTCATCTGTCATAATTAAAGTTTTTAGGAAAAAGTTATCTTATGTATACTTCAAACACCAATTGATAGACACATGGAAACCAACTGAGCCACTCATTCTAATCGATCTAGGAAGCGACTACCATATCGCGAAATTCAGTATTTCAGCGAATAGTACTAGATGAAGGGCCATGGTTTGTAGCTGGGAACTTTGTATCAGTAAGGATATGGGAGCCGAACTTCATCCCGTAAACATCCATGCTCACCCACACCACAATTTGGGCTAGGCTACCACATCTACTAACATAATTCTATGACAAAAAGATTCTGATAAAGTTGGACAAAAGTTGGGAGCCCTGCTCAAAATTAATGTATGTACCTTAGCCACCCTAAGGGGACGATATGCTAGAATATGTGTACAAGTCTCGCTGGAGGTACCGGTGAAGAGCGAAGTAACAATCGGCACACACAAACAAAATGTGGTGTACGAAAGGGAAGGAATCATGTGCACTGGTTGTGGAATGCTAGGCCATATAACCAAAAATTGCCCACAAGTCCTACAATCTAAGCACACAGAACAAACAACGACCAAGGAAGGTAAGCGTAAAGAAAAGCACGCAAATAATGGCTGGCAAATCATCAACTTCCTAAGAAGGACCAATGCGCAATCCAAAGACAAAGCGAAAGGCACAGGGAATAGACAATAGAGGAATCCACTCCAGTTAAAGGCGTACGACCCACATTCAAGTAAGTTTCTTGACACCACCACCCCAACCCAATCACATAGGGATGGATGGATTAACGGAAAAAATGGAAAAAAGGAAAGCCATAAAAAAGAAAATAGGAGCTATGAGAGTGGACCCGGAGCTCAAGACCCTAAGCTTCAACGCTGAGCCGTTAATGTCATTAATAACATTAATATTCTTCCCATTAAGCTAGTAGTGGCGATAACCAGAAGATTGAATTTGGATTTGGAAAATCCGAAAACCCATTAGTCTTTAATTCCAAATCCTTCGGGCGTGCTCCATACCTTAACAATATGTAACCACTCTCTCATTACCTCCATAGATACTCTTCCAATATCCAACCCATCTCCCTCTCCCTTTCCCCCTCAAAAAAAATAATCATCACTCATGCACAGCTGATATGATTAAGATGATCACATCAACTAACAATGACATTACTCACCCGCAAGGAAATAGGAAAACCTCCTTAAATGAGGCATGAAAGGCTCCACTTGAACCTCCAAACAACAACAATGACGTCCACACCCACCTCCTCCCACAACTTGCACCCCCTATTAACCTTCACAACCATACCACTTCCCTTTCCCACATTCTGTCATCCTGGCTGGAGCTAGCACTACATGACAAGCAACTAGCGTTCCACATGATGGTAGGAACACGACCAGTGACATTAATAGTCCAGGACCCAGCATATCTGACTCAAATAGTCAATGACGGAATGGACCACGCGATAGAGAGCTTGGGTACCCAAATATGGATGCAAACTCTGAGCAAGCATAAAAAATGGGATGCATCAACTCCATACCGATGCACGAACTCAGCAAAGTGATGGAACAAACCTTCCAAACGCTACCCTTCTTTCCTTTCTTCTCATACCTCTCCAACACTGAAGGACTCAAGTTCATCCCTCTAAACAACCCAGAGAAAAAGGGAAAGAAACACCCAGCAAGCGAGGGGCCCTCAATCTTCGAGCTGCTAAAATAATATACTAGGGAAATAGAACAAATCCTAGCAAGCTTAGGAGAACAATTTCCTGAAGTAGTAACCCTGGAGAAACTTCTCCTTAAGGAATTCGAGGAAATAGACAACACGACATTCATTGTCCAATGCCCACAACACATAACTTCGTTCTCACTGAACTTGAGAAACAAAAAGGAGCCAGTTCCGGCTGCAGTATCACTGAACCCACTGAGGACATCCAAAAACCAACCCCCAACGGAGAAAAGGAAGGAACCACATGAGACTCCAACCAACCCATTGATCATGATGAACTTCATCATCTGGAACGCACGAGGAGCCAATAACGCAAGCTTCAGGCGTCAATGTGCCGCTATGGTAAAGAACCACAAGCCTTCACTCCTAGTCTTACTGACGAACTCAAGTTCGATGCTCAAATCCAATCTGTTGCCAATGGGTTCTCCGGAGGAATCGTGATCATGTGGAAAGAGGACATTTTAAAGCTTGAGAACATCAGTGTCACTCCTCAAGGAATTCATGTTATGGTCAAGGTACTCCCTAACTCCCAACCTTGGTTCTTTTCTGTTATTTATGCTAGTCCCGACTTCCCACTAGGACGCAACTCTGGAATGAACTATGTAGCCTCTCTCATAGGGTTAATGGCGAATGACTCATTGAAGGGGACTTCAATGAAGTCCTCCATGCCAGAGAGAAGCTCGAAGGCAATAACATCAATAACTCAAAAGTTAGCCTTCTTTGGGATTGTCTCAATCAATGTAAAATGGTTGACCTAGGATTTAGAGGTTGTAAATATACTTGGACTAATAAGCGACACGAAAATAGAAGACAACTCATTCTTGAGAGACTCGACAGGTGTGTCGCTAATGACTCTTGGATAAAGCTCTTCCCCAACTCTCTCGTAACCCACCTCCCTAGGACCAAATCTAACCACTCTCCCCTCTTTGTAGAACTAAATAGCCAAAGTGGTAGGAATCCAAAACCCTTCCAAATGGATCCCATGTGGTTTGGGCACCCATCCTTCCGGAATCTTATCAGTCAGTGTTTTGAAAGGCCAAATAACCTGGTAGGTTCCATCCACCTTTTCCAGAAAGAAGCCTCTACTTGGAACAAAACAACCTTTGGAAACATCTTCGTCCAAATGAGGAAAATCTTGAATAGATTGTCTGAAATCCAAAACTCCCTAAATTACCATCGCAACCTCTTCCTTCAAAACCTCGAGTCTGACCTTCTCGAAAGATATGACAGTCTCTTCAAAGCTGAAAATAACTTCTGGAAAGTCAAGTCTAGGATCAATTGGCTAAGCAAGGGTGATGCAAATACCACCTTCTTCCACACCTCGATCGTTAATAGACGAAAAATGAACATGATAACCTCAATCAAAGATGAGGTAGACAACTTGTATGAGAACCATGAGAGTATTCAAAAACATATCTTTAACTTTTTCGTGGAACTCTACACCACCAGTCACACACACTCTAGCAGGACTGTCCGGATCATCCCTAATAGGCAAAACAATCTCCCTATTGAGGCTTTTAAAACCCTGGATGACCCGCTTTGTGATACTAAGATCACAAAAACACTCCACTCCTTCAAGCCTCTCATAGCCACCCAGATGGCTTACATCATATGTTTTACCAGAAGTACTGGGACATTGTGGGAGACAAGACAATAGCCTTCTACAATGGGGTCTTTGAACACTCTACAATGCCTCCCAATGATAACAACACTCTCTTGTGTCTGATCCCTAAATGCAGTAACCCCCCACCCTTAAGAGCTTCAGACCTATTGGATTGTGCAATATTATATATAAGCTTGTAACCAAGATTATAGTTAATAGCATTAAGCCCATCCTTCCCACTATCATAGGTCCCAGCCAATCTAGCTTTCCCTTTAACAGAAGAGCTTCAGACTGTGCCATTATTGTACAAGAGTACATCACCCATTTTGGTAAAATGAAGGGAAAACATGCTAACATAATTCTTAAGATTGACGTAGAAAAAGCATTTGATAGAATTGAGTGGGCATACGTTAGGAAAACTCTAACCTTCTTTAGTTTCCCTGAGAAATTGTCCAAACTCATTATGTCTTTCATCAGCTTTAGCTCAATGACTATAATAGTAAATGGGGTCAAACCAATACTTTCTACCCCTCTAGAGGCATCAGACAAGGAGACCCCATGTCCCCCTACCTCTTCATCATGTGTATGGAGAGGCTCTTAAGATCTATTGACAATGTAGTGGCATCTAGTGAGTGGATCCCAATCAGGACAATTCCTAGAGAACCGAAGATCTCTTACCTTTTCTTTGCGGACAAACTTACTCTCTTTGCTAGAGCAACACCTGAAAACTGCTCAACCATCACTGGAATTCTCCACGAATTCAACTCCCATTCAGACAAAAAGGTAAATCTCACCAAGTCTAAAGTTTTCTTTTCTAGGAATTGCCCCACCAATTTGGCAGCCCAATGCTCCAACCTACTCAGGATTGAAAGTTGCGAAACCTTCGGGAAATATCATGGATTCCCTACCTTCCCTAAAAGACCCACCAACGCGGACTTTCAATCCCTTATTCACAACATGAGGAAAAATCTGACTGGTTAGAAAGCCAAAACACTCAACATGACTGGTAGGACTGTATTGATAAAGGCCACCCTTAGCAGCATCCCCTCCCATGTAATGCATTACATCAAGCTTCCTGTTAAAATCACTGATATAATTGATAAGGTGCAGAGAGATTTTATATGTGGAACTACTGTTGAAAAGAGGAAGCTTTACCTGATAAATTGGGACACAATCACCAGTTAAAAAAAATAGGGTGGACTGGAAATTCATAAGTCCAAGATAAAAATAGGGCCAGCCACGCAGCTCTCACGTGGAGGCTCTTTCAAAACCCTACCAAAATTTGGAGTAAGGTGCTCATAAGCAAGTACCATTGAGCAAACACACCAAGTAGCTCCACCAAAACTGTGTCGAGAACCTGGGGAAATATCCGAACGGGATGGACAAATTGTGCTAAAGCCACTAGATGGGTGGTACACAAGGGCGATACGGTGGACTTCTTTGGAGACACCTGGATACCCCACTTTAACACCATCTGAAAGAATATTCAAGGCCCATCTTGAAAGAAGAAGTTGAAGATGTCCGCCTCAATGGTCAATGGGATCTGGGGAAACTCTTTATCACCCTTCCATCGAGGTTGGAACACATCATCAGGGGAATATCCTTTACTAACAGTGGAAACAAAGAGGACAACCTCATTTGGGGACTTGCCAACAATGGCCTCTTCTCCACAAGCTCCGTTTATGACCTCATCTCGAAAAACAATTCCTAGAGCTACCATGCTAACAGTAGCAAATGTTTCTCAAAAATCTGGAAGGCTAAAACTTTCAACAAAATCAAAACCTTCCTTTGGCAATTTTGCCATGGTTGAACCCCCACCAATCACCACCTTCACAATAGGGGCCTCCCTATCAACCCTAACTGTAACATCTGCGACTTCCCCAGGGAAAACACCAACCATATCTTCTTTCATTGCCCTAATGCCTTCACCCTCTGGAATACACTCACAAGCATGAGTCTAGAGCCCATAAACGCTGACATTGGAAGCGTCAATATGGATAATTTGTTTGAGTTTTGGAACAACTACGAGAAAACCAAGTTCAATAATTGGGTCAACTAGGGTACACTTATCCCTTTTTGCCTTTGGAATATCTGGCTGACCAGAAACAACAACACTTTCAACAACAAGAAGGATCCAATCAATCACAACCACATTGTCTCCCAAGTTGTGGAATATTAGCTCCTAGCAGTAGAAACCCCAACCCCTAAAACTCAAAGAACAACTATCCAGGTTAAGTGGGATCCTCCTGATATATGAAGCTTTAAGCTAAACGTTGACAAAGCAGTATCCAAAAACCCCGGGGTAGGAGGGCTCGAAGAAGTTTTAAAAAATAAGATAGGGCAATAGGTGCTAGGCTTCCACGAAGCGATACCCCACACAAACCCAACTGGCGTAGAGCTACTTGCGCTTCGCATAGGGATTCTCCTAGCCATTGAGCACAACATCACCCCCCTCGAGATTAATATCGATTCAACATAAATTATCAAAATGTTAAATCACAATAATTTAATCTATGATAACATTCTTGTTGAGTGCAGACACTTAATGAACATGCTGGAGATAAGAGGGCTATCCCACGTATATAGGAAGCAAAACAAGGTTGATGATGCAATGACCAAGGAAGGAATGAAGAAGCAACATTTTGACAATGTAGAAGTTTTGCTAGTTCCTCCAGTGTTTGTACAAAAAATGGTGAAGGTAGACACCCTAGGAACTATCTACGTTAGACATTCGAATCCTCTTTTTGGAATTTCCCAGGGCCGGGATGTGGCCCAAACTAATATTATTACTACTAATGTGCAGCCCAACGCAGCAAAAACACAAGACTCTATTGGCGAAAACACCTAATTAATATAATCAATCCCCTTTTGACCAAAAAAAAAGTGTTGAACTTAAAATTTAGATAAAGAATGAGACCTCCAAATGGTTACTATGCAATAAAATTAAATGACATTGAGGTAAGATTAGCTTAAATAATTGTAAACATCCATGTATTCATACTGCTGGAGACAAAATAGAAAATTATAAAATTACAAAAATTCTTCGGTGAGTAATAAAACATGTTGCGTTGCAAGACAAAATTACAAAAAAAATTCTTCTAGTTTTGATGGTCAATTGGTCTTGAGGTCCATTTTCCTGGTTCTACAAACATAATCCCTACAAGTCAATACAAAACAAAAGAAAGCAACAATCTTTAATTGTTTACTATATCACATGAATAAAAACCAACATAAAACTCATCTCATACACATTCACATATGTATACCATAAATATAGTTACATGAAATCTTAACCAAGACTAGAGGTAAAAGACAATAAATTAAAAATCAATGAGAAACAGTGGATCTGACCAATAAAAAGAAAATCCCAGATGACTTAAAAACCCTCCAAGCATCATTTCTACCTCATTATCATCCACTTCATTGTTGGAATCATCCAACTCATTACCTTCTATCTCGATGTTGGAGTGCTCTAAATTAGTCATGACATCAGGGATCTCCTTGGACATTGGAACATGCAATGAGGTAAAATTTGGTGCATTCTCAAAATATTGAGGTCGATAATTACCAAAGACATTCTCAAGTGATGAAAGACTTGGATCTCTTAATATTTGTGGCGTCATATATGGGACAATCTTAGAATTTGTTGGCTGATATGTCATACTTGATGCCACAAGAGTGAATTTCTGAGTGTGACCCCTTGATGTGGAACAAATATCACTAGTTGCTTGATCATCTTTTGAGGCTGCTTTGTCCATTTCAACAGGAACTCGTCCTCTCTCAACAACACGTGCCCTCCTACCAGCAATACCACATTTTCCTCGCCTACGAATAGGGTGATGTAAATGGTCAGCTTGTACGTCATCTTTTTTATAATCACCTTATACATTAATCCTATCAGCCTCGTGCACATATGTCAGGCATCTTTATCCTTCATTCCGCACTATTGCACGAAACATGTAAAAATCCTCCATTGATGGTTGATCATCGAATGCACATAACCTTGTTGTTGAGGACGCAAAGTAGGATTACTAATAACAATATGAGTAATGCATCTAAACCAAATTAGGTAGGGTCCATCATATCGAAGTGGTTAACGATTGATTGGTGCATCACAAATATATTAAAGTTGTTGGTTCCAAAAAGGCAATCATTGTGCATGCTCCAACTCCCAATTTGTATTTGGTATTCCCCGACGATCATAGTGAAAATGTATCGAATAAAATGAAAATGGAGTTGGTATCATCTGTTTCAACCCAAATTGCCTCATAACTTGGTAAGGCAAGTGAACCTTGACGACATCCCAACAAAAAATTAGAGCTCTAACATGCCATATATCTTGTCCAATACGACAATAGTCAGGAATACTCTCAATTAACTAATCAGAATATAGTTCCCAAATAAACTACATGAAAATAAAAAAACAAATGAGTTTAAACTACAATATACATGAAAATTAAAACAAAAATTGATATTATATCGTACCTGATCCTTCGTCATGGAATCAAGTGCATCCTTAAACACTTTCAACACATGCTTAGTAGTGTCGGTCCAACTAAAATGTGTGAATCATCTAGTAGCATGTAAACTCCTAGGTAAACCAATTGGAAAAATATTTATGATGTCTCTTTGTGCTATTACGTGGGGTCTAAAGGACAGTAACTCTCTCACATGCCCAAGTCTAAACATACTATATATAATTTAGGTCATTAAACTACAAGAAATATTAATAAATAGTTTATTTAGTTATTAAGTATACCTGAAGTAGTGGTAGAAATTCAGCTAATCTCGTTTTGGTTAATTTGTAAGGACTTACAGAGAAAATGATACAAGCACGCTAAGGTAGCGCTACCCCAACTATAAGACCCAATTACATTGACGTCCTCGAGCATGGGAAGATACATAAGCTTTAAAAAACTGCCAGATGTATCTGTCATCATCATACCAGCAATCATCCAAAACATGTAACACCTATCCTTTTGATTAACCATATCTTGTGTTGCCATGTCTAGCAATTGTGGTTGCCCTAGTATGCGCGTATTAAGTGCAGATACCTTAAGGCTATTATGGTTGAAGTCTTGAGGACATGGAGCAAGACCTAATAATCTTTGACAAATATTTTGCCAATCTCCTGTAATCCTAATCAACTTATTACCAAGTACAGGATGACAGTTCATATGTAAGCCATATACATGTTATTTGCTTTCAAAATGAAAAAAATTAAAAGAGGCAGAAAAGAAAGTGTGAAGAAAAGGCAGAGATGGCAAAAAAAGTATTTTTTGGCATTCTACTTTCATCTCCTCTCCCCTTAAATATTCTTCAACCAAACCTTCTATTTCCCCAATCTTTCCCTCCCTCTTACATCAAACCAAACTTAATTGTAGTACAAAAAATTGTTAGATAAATTGTTTTTCACTTTCTTTAGAAAAAAACACAAGAAACTAGAAATTACTCATTACTGGTGCAAATGTTTTTCTGAAAAAGAATATTTTTCAATGTTCACTTTACAACATACCTGAATCTTCTAAATAAAAACACGACATACAAGAATTAAAGTTATTTGATTGATTCTATTTAGAAGTATTCTACACAACAAAAATGATATAAAACAAGAAGATAAAATTTCTTAAATCCAAGCGTTTCTTCTGTTGTTTTATGAGGAAAAAACATACCTCAAAAAAGAAAAATTACTATGTTCTAAGCTTTTCATATGGTTTATGGTAGTAAATTGTTGTGAATTTTCCTTCTCTATAGTACCTAGACGGTTGGTTGGAGGGTTGCAATTTGGAAAAATCATAAATTTTGTAATTTAAGAGGGAGAAAGAGAGTAGCAAAATCATCTTGTTATAATGAAACTTCATACTTTGAAATAAAGTTGTTCGAGAGGAAATTCGAGCTTCATAACAAGCTTCCGACAACATTTCATACTGAGCTTCTGACATCATGAAGAGTTGAACCATAATTTCTCAATTAATCTTGAGGCCTAAGACAATCTTGTATCGCAGGTACATAAGGGTCGAAGATTTCTTGAATAGCAGGTGCAAGGGGCCAAAGAGTTCTTGAATAGTAGGGAAATTTCTCTAATCCCAGGTGCAAGGGCTGGAAATTTCTCCAATCGCAGTTGCCTAAGGTTTTTGGTGAATGAATTTGAAATTGAAACTCACAATAGATATACAAAGGGATAAAAACGACATCGTGTATTTGAGTGAGGAAACAAATAATAGATGTGGGCCTATATTATGTTTTAAGCCTAAAACCTTACTTAGAGTAACATATTAGGCTAAAAATGTTACTATAAGTAACATTTGTATACTTAACGCCGTCCGTTACAATATTCCACATAGCTGACCCTAAAACATTATTGAGAAATACGTTTACACTAGTTTGTAAAAAATTTAAAAAACGTATTATTTTGGTGAATTGCTTTAAATAATGAAGGGTGAGCATATGTTGCTTAAGGTGTCACCCGTGAAAGGTGTTATTTGGTTTGAAAAGAAGGATAATTTTAGTCCAAGATATATTAGATTGTTTGAAATTCCTTTGTGTGTGAGGTTGGTAGTATATAGATCGGCATTGCCTCTAAGTTTGACAGGAGTTCGCTCGCATTCCATGTGTCTGTATTGAAAAAGTTCCATGGCGATGATAATTACATCATCCATTGGGATTAACATTAGAATCTTTCTTATGAAGAGGAACCTATTTGTCATTCTTGATAGAGTTGTCTGTAAACTGAGGACTAAGAAGATTATGTTTGTAAAAGTTCAGTGGAAGAACCATACGATTGTGGAGACCACTTGGGAGACCAAAACAGACATGTATACCAATATCCAGTGTTATTTACCACCTTAGTTTATTTCTCATATGTTTTTCCTCTTTGTGTTTTGGTATCATTCAGGGATGAATAATTATTTAATTGATATCTGATGTAATGATTCAGTCCATTGTTATAACCTTGCTTGGTAAGAAAGCACCTAGATACATTTTTTCTTGGATGAGACTTGGTAAATTTCAAGGTAGGCCAGTTGATACGCCTAAATTACACTTCTCGAGAGAAGTATAAGCGGTCGTTGTCAAATAAAGAACCTAACTTTTAGGTTAGGGTTGATCCCACGAGGAATATGGTTTAGACTTAGGCTAACTTACGATTATCTACTTTTTATCAAATTACTTTCGTAAAAAAGGGGTTCGTAAGCAAAATAACAGTTGATTCATTTGTAGTAACAAGTAATCACAATTCACAGTTTGAAATATTAATATGAGATGAAAACTAGGGTATATGTGTTCCTCACAAGTTCTTATCGCAGTAATTCCAATAATAGTAACTCTGTCCTAGTGTTAGCATGCAAGGTTGGTAAGTTATGTATTTTCTAAGTGATTGGTCTTCCAAATAGGGAATTTCACCACGTAACTTGGTCCGCCTACAAGTGTATGTGTTACTAACTCTTACCCTTAACCCTAGATTAGCCTTCGCAGTAAGTGGGCCAGGCTATTAGATAACGGATTATCACATCTAAATCTCTGTTGTTTAATCTCATTCTCATCGTTACCTCTTTGGTTCGGCAAGTAGGAATGAGGCGAGTTCTAACGTTGTGCACCACTAGAAAGCATTCTAAACGAAAGGATCAACAATACATACATAAATAGTATCAAGAATTACTTAATTATTGGTTTTACTTTTTTAATTACTCATGGTTCCCACAACCTTAGTTGTGGATTTAGCTATTCATTCTTAAGTTATCACAATTCATATTTGAGTTTGAAATAGAAATCATAATCTTACAATTAGAATAGATGAAATCCGAAAAATTCAAGATCAAACGCAAATTGCATAAACAAACTTTGAGAATTAAAATGCCAAAAGTGTTTGCACAATACTCTTCAAAGTCAAAGTAAAGTCTCCAAAAAGGTCTAACAACCCAAAAACAAAAAATACAACTTATATTTATAGAAACTAAGTACTAAACCAAATAGGAAAAGAAAAACTTGGAAATTCTGATTTTAAGCAGCTTTGGTCGACGACAGCCACTGACGGTTCGTAAATCAATCAACGATCCGTGGTTCAGCAGTTGGCCAAAATCGTGTAGTCTTCAAACGACGGTTATAACCTATGGCACATAGGTCTATGCACGGACTGTCTTGTCCCTCCATTATTCAAGTACTGGAACTCATTTTCTCTTAATCAAATGACGACCATCATACACGGTCCGTCATTGGCCTCCGTGGTTCCATCCTTAGTCAGACTTTCTTGAGCACTTCCATCTACGGCCTCACCTACGACACATCAAGTAAATGATGGCTCGTGGATGGGCTCGTCTATTGCCAAAATTCTGTTGGTTCAGCTATATTCCACTCTAACTGCTTCAAACCAATTTCCTGTAAAATTAGACCAAAACACCATCATATCTAATATCAAAAATGCCTAAGACACATGCAAAATTCAAGTATAAAGCATCAAAAATATCGTAAGCTCACGATACATCACCAATTTCTAATAAAAATCTAGTATTGCGGGTTCAAAAATTATCTATGATATGCGGTGTAGCATTTAATAATTTTGTGTTTAGATTATGTTAGTAAGGATCTTAGTGATCCATAAAAACTCTCAGAATGAGATTTCTTTTTGTAAAACTTCAATATCTATGATTTTTGTGATATGATAATTTGTGTCGTCTTAAAATCCTATATGTATAATAGAGAGTCTTGGAAACTCTCCTCCAAGTTACTTCTTGTGGTTGCCATAAAGGGACTCCCACCACCATAGCCACCCTCAGCCAAGCCGAGGGATTGCTTTAATAGCTACTGAAATTCCATAAAGGGACAGTCATAGCGATCAAGTGGCCGTCATAGCAGACTTCGAAAATCACTTAAGCCCTTATTTATGAATTTTTACCCTAGTTTCTCCGTAACATCCAAATATCCTTCCTTAGACTTGAGGTATGCGATTTTCCACTTACTAGATTTTTTTCTATCGTCAAGTAAAATTCATTATTTGCTTCTAATATAGTTTAATCGTCTAACTCATATACGATCATTAAAATGGAGAATTCTTGGATTCAGACTCTAGGTTCATGATTAATAAGAATTACTCATGGGTACTCCTAAATGGGTATAACAATAATCCTAGGTTGTTAAATTGTACTTTCTAGCATAATATTTCTTCTCTTTAACATGAAATATGGGGAAATTGATGAGTGAAAAATTCTAACTTGATGGTTTAAGCTATGAGGAAAAACTAGTAGGATTTAGTCCCTAAGGCCAAAAATTTGTAGAATAAGTGATTGAATATTGTATTTTATTTATTTTAGACTGTGAATGATACGAAGCTTTGAGAAAAGACAAGACTTTTACGGAATAGGTTGCATCCAGGCTCTTCATTCAAAGTAGATTATGATTTAATTGGAGTTTAGACTATCCAAGTGTGCTCTTAAGTTAATGCTCGTTAAATGGTCTTTAGACATGACTGTAATTAATGATGTGATTGTGATGCTTAAGATTGATGGGTTATCGCTTGATGAAATCATTGAATTTTTGTGTTGAAAGTATACATATAATTATGATATACTGAGTCATATGTGTGTGAGAGTGGTAAGGATAACAATGACCTTACAACTTGATAAGTGGCTCGGAAATGAGGTGAACTTTCGAACTAGTGGTTACATATATTTGGAGGGTTGAGTACCACATCGATTCGGTATATGAACGACACTAGTCCACTGCAGTTCATTGATATTGGGCATAAATAAGACCCTTAGCGTGTGTGTACACCTTAGTGTTAATGTATGAGTGTATTTGAGATTTTTGAGTTCTTTTGAAACATTGAGATACTTGTTGGTTGTGTAAGATGTAGAGTTGTCAAAATGGGTTTGGCCTGCTAGGCCGGCCCAACCCAACCCTTGAATTAAAATGGGGTTGGGCTCAATTTTTTTAGCCCATTTAGGAACGAGGCTTTTTTGTCCAGCCTCATTTGGCCCGCAGGTTTCGTAGGCCCAACTCGCAAGCCTCAGAGGCCAGCCCGCGGGCTGTGAATTTTAAAAATATTTATTATATATATTTTAAATAATGTTTTACTTGTTAAGATTTTGTCAATAAATATTGTTAAACTATCAATATAAAATCAAAACTATATTTTTTACATATCTTTTACATTTTAGGGTCATTAGCCCACTAAATTTTCTTATTAGCCCAAGTTCATTACTCCATTATTACTATGAATCTTTGACCTCTTTTACTTTTGTTTTTATGCCTAATTTTTCACTTCTCCTTTATTGTCTTGTTTATGAAAATAATGATCATGTAATATTTTTTTGCTCGGATGAATCTTATGAATGTTGTATCTTGACTATTATGTATTTGTTTTGTAAATATTCACTGAAGTATGTGTAATTCATGGATGGATTTATGTATGTATTGATGTCATGTCCATCGGACATCAACGTTCGTATCTTTTCTAAGAAGAAAATGTTGTCCATTTTTTGGTTGAAGGGTCAACCCGTGGCCCGCTTAGGGCTGGGTTGGGCTACTATTTTATCGGCCCTTTCATTAAAAGGGCCAGCCTGTCCCAACCCATTTAACTCTCTAGCCCGTTAGGGTTGGGTTGGGCCAGCCCATTTTGACAACTCTAGTAACATGTTATCTATTATGGGCTATGTTATTGTGATTATACTTATACTTGTCGTTTGATGAATTGTTGTTATGTGTTGAATGTTTGGTCAAGTTGTTGTTTAACTTATATGTTGCATGTTTCTTACTTAAGCCTGCCTATGATACCTACCTGTACAAAGTGGTTTGTACTGATACTATCATGTACTTTTCTTTTGTTGAGTGCAGAACACATTCGAGAGGCTCCTCCGGGACCCTAATTCCAGCGTGTGCCAGCATACTTTTGATCCAAGGGTGAGCGCTCCATTTCCAGGCTACCCGTGGATCTTCATAGTAGTCCTTGTCATGTTGTCCATCTTCCAGACAATGAGACTAGGGTGTGTAAAAATCGAACCGACCAATAAATCAAACCAAAAACAGTGTTATAGGTTTATTGTTATTGAGTTAATAGTTTTATAAAAAAAATTTATTGGGTTATCGGTTCGATATTGGTTTTTTAATATTGGTTATTGGGTTAACTGATAACCCATTAAGAGTATAATAATTTACTATTTTAATTTTTAGTCATACATAAATATCAAACAAAAAATATAAATATAATCACTATATATATTAGACTATTAACTATAAGGACCCTACACAATAAACACTACTTAACTCTTCTCTCTGCATTTACCTTTTAGGTTTAGTATTACTTTAGTCTTTAGGTTAACAACGTCAAAGCCTAAAGAACTAAGAATATCGACGGCTAGGGTTTGCAACGACGACAATGGTTAGACAACGGCTAGGGTTGTGAATTGTGAGCATTTAATATATTTTTACTACACTAAGTAGATTTCTTGCGCACAATGAATAATTTGATTTCTCTCTTTTTTATTTCGCGTCAAATTGTTGGACAAGTCATATATTTTGTTGAAAGCATTTTCTTATTGATTAAATCGAAAATCGAACCGTTAAAGACCAAAAATCGATAAACCGATAACAAATATCTTATTGGTTTGTTATCGGTTTAGCATATTTAAAATCGAAGACCGATAAACCGAATCGATAATACTTAAAACCGAACCAAAGCGAACCGACCGATACATCCCCCTAAATGAGACCCTCTGTTTTTTATTTAGCTTTGGACATTTCTATTAGACTTGGTTTACTTTAGAAGTTCTTGTACAATGACTTTTGTTCCTAGGGATTTACTTGGATGTTGATTTATTTCCGTATCAAACAAAAATATCGGCTTTTATTTATAAACTTAATTGAGTATAAATATTGTTTTATTTTTTTAATGATCTTAAATTGCCTAAATCTTGGATTTGATGGTTTTCTCCCACTAAAAGCTTAGTGTAGGCGCTACTCACGATCAGTTGAATCGTGACATTTAATTTTTCTAGAAAAAATAATCTATGAAAATATGTTCAACCATTTTAATTAACAACAAAATATAAAAATATGAAATAAATATAAAATTGGGCCAAATGGTGAGTAATATAAGGGAGTTTAGAAAGAGGGTGGTCCCTAGATGACTGGAATGAGAGTGTACAATCTCCATCACCCAAATCAAGCGGTAGCGTACGTGTTTGATCGAAATCAGAAATAGTTCACACAAGAAAACAAGCCTTTGCAGCTTTTTAACAGTAGCTGAACTGTTAGGCTGAAACTCCAACTCTCTCTCGATCCCTCCGCCCAAACCTTAATAAACCCCCCAATACCAACACCTCTCTTTTCTCAATTTCTTCCATTCTTCTTCAAGGTATGCTTCCTCTTCGCTGCTCCACACATGGATGTATTCACCAGTAAATTGAATTATAGCGGCTGCCTCCATTTCTTTTTCTTTTCAGTTATTGTTAATGGCAACTAATGTTTAATGTGTTACTAATAGGAAGGCTAGAGATTTGATTTTCATTTTCTTCACCTGCATTTTATTCAATTTTTATTGAACCAGTTTGAACTATCGGTTAAATTGTTTGAGCTTGCTAGATTGTGAGTGTTAAGTTGTCATGATTATTATTTTTTTTCTTGTAAAATTGGACTCGATACAATTTAGGAACTGTAGCTTAATTTGTTTTAGACTGTACTGCGCCATTTTTTTAAGTAATAAAAAAAGTGGAAAGAAGGAAAACAAATTAGGATTAGTAAATGACCACGTCACTCAACCATGATGTAGTTTTTGTCCTCAATTTGAGCAAACCTGTTGATATGATGGTTATGTTGTTGTGGAGTATTTGTTACAGGGCCTTGGTAGATAGAATTACCTGGTACTTGTTGTTGTTGCTGGTGGGAGGTGACATGTATCCCGTCGAATTGTTGTTGTTGCTGGCAGGAGGTGATAGGTATCCCGTTGAGTTATTGTTGTTGCTGGTGGGAGGTGTCAGGTATCCCATCGAATTGTTGTTGTTGCTGGTGGGAGGTGACAAGTATCCTGTTGAATTGTTGTTGTTGGTGGTTGGAAGTGACAGGTATCCTGTAGAGGTGCACAAAAGTCAACCAAGACACCATACTTATAAAAAAAGAAGCCTAAAAAGATTTCCTTTTTATTTTTCCTAATTTATTCTTGCTTGCTACCAAATGCATATCTTTTGACGATTTCCCTTTAGAATATAAGAATGGAAAAGGAGGACAACACCAACTACATACTAAGGGTAATTCAACATGTGTAGTTTGAGGAGGGTACAGTGTACACAGACCTTACCTTTACCTCGGAGAGGTAGAGAGACTGTTTCTGAAAGATCCCTGCTCAAGTGCAGCAAATTAAAGTATTTATGAAAAAAAGGAATACGGCAATGGAGAAAACATGTCAATTAGCAAGGGGAGCAATACAGAGCATCAAGGGAAAAGAAGCAGTAACACACTGAAATAATGCGGTAACTTAAAGAATGGAAACGGAGGAACTCAACATGTGATAAAATATCTGACATTGTTGAATTGCAGATGTTCTTTGTCTTTCTTATTCTTCCTTGTTGCAGGGGGAAGGAATTCATGTCTGTAGTATAATTACCATTGAGAACCTTTTTGTTGTCTTCCCTGTCTCCTTAGATGATACATATAATTCACTTCTAATTTTAGGGGCTAATTATTTTAGAAGTTATGTTGCATATTTTGGTAATCATTTTAATCTAATTTTTGATATTCTTGGTTTAATCACTCTTGAAAACATTAACCAATATCTGCAACCAGTTTGAGACAGTGTATTTTTTGCTTTTTTCAGGGTAAATTAGATGGGGCCTTATGTTGCTGGTGTTCTTGTTCCTCTGGTAGTAACTATTCTCCTTCAGAATAGAAGAAGTCGAAAAAAGCGAGGCTTGCCTGCTGATGTTGGTGGTGAACCTGGCTATGCTATCAGAAACTGTCGGTTCAATGCACCGGTAGAAACAGCATGGGATGGAATCACAACCCTGGCAGAGCTTTTTGAGTATTCATGCAAAAAGTACTATCACAAGAAGTTACTAGGAACTCGGAAACTGCTTTCCAGAGAGATGGAAGTATCTGCAGATGGAAGGTCATTCGAGAAACTACACTTGGGCGATTATGAGTGGTTGAGTTATGGTCAGGCATTTGAGATTGTGTGCAACTTTTCCTCTGGTTTGGCACTACTTGGGCACCAAAGAGAAGAACGTGTGGCCATTTTTGCTGATACATGTGAAGAATGGTTAATGGCATTACAGGTACATATCTGTTCTGTTCTAACTGAACAAAGATGTTTCTTTTGCAGTCTTTGTTTGCACTGATGATCATTTGTAGATTCGAGATATACTCCAAGAGACAATATTCTTTTTTACTAGTTTATAGACGACTAGGATTCTAGTAATATCCAAATCATGTTTTTTTATTTTTTTATTTTTCCATGACAATGAAATAACATTGAATCGCTTTGTTTACACCAGAGTTGCTTCAGACGCAATGTGACAGTGGTTACTATTTATGCATCACTTGGTGAAGAGGCCTTGTGTTACTCACTAAATCAGGTCAATTATCTCTCTTGCTCTATCTCTCTTCCTGTTTCTCTCTTTTTCTCTCACTGACGAATCAGTTCATGCACACAAAACAGGTTCAAGAATAGTGTTTAATGCATAAGAAAAAGATCATACTTGGAGGCTTGTACTAGTGACACCACCATTATGTGCCCAATCCTGGATCAGATGTAGTAATTGGAACTGTTTCAATTAATAAAGAACAAAGAATGCTTTTATAATGTTAACCTGAGGTGAATTTAAATGGAGAAACATGGTCTGCAAGGTTTATGCTAAAAATACTTTTCCTAGTTATGATAGAAATTGAAGATCTCGTCTCGTGAAGTAACACGCAATTTCAGATTATCAATGTACAACTTTAGGATAAAAATCAGTTATGGTAGAATGATAATCATATTCACTAAAACCTCAAAGTCAGTTATCAGGTATGACCTTGATGTCATGTTAACTCGTTCTTTTAACTGATATCTGTTGTCAAGCACTGGTCTGACTTGCCTTCTCCACTTTCTTCAGTTTCTGTGGAATATTCTAGATCTTCATTTTCGACTGGTACTGTTCACTTAAGCCTGTGAAGCAGTTTGAAATGAAATATGTTTTCTTCGATACCCCCATGTAGGTCAGAATCTGCTTTTACTTATATAACTTCGTTGAAGTTCTATACGAGACACAGTCACACAAGGAAAGCCTTAAAACATAGAAGATATTAAAATACTCTAGACAGTGGTATTGTAAAAAAGGTAAATTGATAAATGAAGTATTGTAAAAAAAGGTAAATTGACAAATGAAGTACCCACACCGATGAAATTGTTTGTTTCTGGGTGAAACTGATAATCTCTGGCAGAGCCCCACATTAGATTTGTTCTCTTTGAATCTATTTGAGGGTGTCATAATCTCTTCAGTGAACCAATAGCATGCTTCTGGCTGAAATTAGAAAGGCACAGCATTCTACTTTTACAGCTGAACTCTTGACTTATCCATGCAAGATTTTTTTTTTTTTTTAAATCAGTAAAGGGTAAACTTTATTAAAAAAAAAATGTTAGGCAGTATCAATATAGTACTGCAGCAACTCATCCATTCAAGACCTAGATTTCGAGAACTTGAAAATTGACATTTTGCCTCCATCGATACTCCTATTTTAAATTCCTTTCTTTAAGATATAATAGCTGTGCTGGAAAACAAGCTATGGGAACCTTAATCTGATACCTATGTATTGCTCATTAGATATTTCTATGTTTTCTTGTACTCTTTCAAATGTTCATTTCTGTTCTTTTCAAGTGTTGCTACATAGCTTGTTGTCAACTAGTTCTCTTCTCCAGACAGAGGTTACTTCTGTCATTTGTGGGCAAAAGGAACTAAAGAAACTTGTAGACATTAGTGGACAACTTGATACCGTCAAACGTGTGATATGCATAGACAATGAGATTCCATCAAGTGCCATCGTTGCTGCAGGAAGCAACTGGGTATTGAAGACCTTTTCCGAGGTGGAAACTCTTGGCCGAGGAAACCCTGTTGACCCAGATTTACCTCTTGCAGCTGATATTGCAGTGATCATGTATACCAGCGGAAGTACTGGTCTGCCCAAGGTTAATTGTGACACTCTCAATCTTCTGCTTCAAATTGGTGAAAAAAGTCTTATTTTTTTCTTGGTTGGAAAATTACGTTTGAGCCTTAGCCATTGGAGGAACAGCTTCCAATCTTCTTCTTTTTTTTTATATATATATATATAAACCTTCTTCATATTCATTGTGGGAGGAACAGGTGATTGCCATTATACCCATAAAAGTAGATGAAAGAACTAAGATAATAGTATAAAAGAGAGAAAAACGCATAGAAAACATGATAATTGAATATAATAGTGACTCGGGATTTTCTTGCTCTTGTTTTAATTCAAGATCTTCATGGTAAAGGTGTAGGAAATGCTTAAAACGTTCGCCACTGTGTAGTAGGAAAATGAGATTTTCCTAGCTTTATTCCATCTTTTTCTTCCTCATGCACCTGGATGAGTCAAGAAATTCTCTAGAAGAAAAAATGACAGTCATAACAAAATCACTAACATTTTATCTGGTGCACAGGGTGTGATGATGACACACAGGAATGTTCTAGCTACAGCTTCTGCTGTTCTGACAATTGTACCCGGTCTTGGAAGCAAGGATGTTTACTTAGCATACCTGCCGCTTGCTCATATTCTCGAGCTTGCAGCAGAGGTAATGTACCAATGTTTGACCAAATTTGTTGGGTGTATGATTTATTCATGTCTTTACTTTGTTTCTATTAAATTAAAAATCTGATATTTTCTGCAGACCATAGTACCTGGGATTGGTGGTTCTATTGGATATGGTTCTCCTCTGACCCTTACTGATACTTCAAATAAGATAAAGAAAGGAACAAAAGGAGATGCCTCTGCGTTAAGCCCAACTGTGATGGCAGCTGTCCCTGCCATTCTTGATCGGGTTCGAGATGGCGTGCGTAAAAAGGTATAACTGAGGACTCAAAATATATACTTTGTTCATTTGGTTGCTTCTGCTTACATATTACATGCTGTTGGTATGTGAAACTAATATTGGTAAACTCAGGTAGATGCTGCAGGCGGATTATCCAAAAAACTGTTTGATTTGGCATATTCTCGTAGACTGTCTGCAATTAATGGTAATTGGCTTGGAGCTTGGGGATTAGAAAGACATTTCTGGAACCTTTTAGTGTTTAAGAAGGTTCAAGCAATTCTTGGCGGCCGTATCCGTTTTATCCTGTCAGGAGGAGCTCCTCTCTCTGGTGATACTCAGAGATTTATCAACATATGCCTTGGGTGAGTAACTCTGAAACTATTCCCCCACATAAAGGATCTGAAAGCTTAATATGCACATTTCTGATTGTGGTAATTTTGACCTCTCACCCCAGAAGATGATGATCTAAGGGATTCACTAGTTTAATATCACACGAAACGAATATATAAAGTTCGAATTGACCTCTTAGCATGATCCATAAGGCATTGAGTTGATGGTTTAAAGTGTTCTGTTGATATACACAATTGTATAATGAGTTGACCACCTCTTGAGATTAGATTGCAGCAAGAGTAACCTTCTCAACTTCAATACCACCTGCTTCTTACAGTCTCCAGGTTGATCTGGCTGCACATAATATCTCTTTCAACAATCTAATGCATACATGAAATCTCACCACTTTACACTTTTTTACCATCTGTCTATAAACAACGTACTATAGAGTTGGGTAGGTTTTGTGGTGGAAATAGGAACTCTTGTTGCTGTCTTGCCGATGAGAGTGTTATTCCTCTCCTTAGGTTCTAGTTGTCACTAACTGTCAGTCTGTCCTAATATAAAGTGTCCAAAGAACACTTGTTGATGCTCCTCAGGGGTTTGTTCTACCCCGTAAGTTCTCTTTGCCATTGTTTCTGAAATAATGATCAATTTATAAAAACTTCAACGTAACGATTGTTCATGTTTGTCTATCTGCTGTTCTAATGATGTAAATCTAGAAGCTGATGACTTGAAACCATGTATCTGCCTTACCTGTCTGCTCGATGGTAGGAAGAGAATCCTGAGAAAACCTAAACTTTAGACTTTTAGAGTGGCCATTTATTTTCTTGTGTTCACCCTTTGTTGTAATTAATAACTAGCATCATGAATTACTTGAATGATGAAATTCGATGGTAATTAATAATAAGTGTGATGCTTTAATCAAGGAATCCACTTCCATGAAAATAGACATGTTCTGGTGTGGGTCAAATTGATACTTTACTAAATTATTGTCAACAACAACAATGGCAAATAATATGCAGCTTTACATTGTCTTCTTCTTGCTAGCATCTTTTTTTTCTCTGCAGACTTCTCATCTTGGTTTATTTTCCTTAGTGCTCCAATAGGCCAAGGTTATGGTCTAACTGAGACCTGTGCTGGTGGAACATTTAGTGATTATGATGATACTTCTGTTGGGCGTGTTGGTCCTCCACTTCCTTGCTCGTACATCAAGGTAAAGTAGAATAAGCAGAGTCAACCTTCACATTCCTCTATATCTGTGTATACTGCTATAGTCATTACTTCATTTGTCTGACCAAATATGAGAATTACCCCATTTTCAGGTCAAGAATTATGTATTTCAAACTTTAAGAAAGCATTGTAGTTATCTTATTACTTACATCTTTCACATTTATTTGTTAAATCCTGTGGTTTGCATTTTATCTTTTATGTAATGCTCTTGTTCCTGTGCCTATCCTTATATGGTTTAAGTTTCAGATGCTTCCATTATAAGTTGATAGAGTAGGAGATAATTATGCAACTAGGAAAAAATTACCCCATTTTCAGGGCTAGAATTATGCATTTCAAACTTTCAGAAAGCATTGTTGTAATCTTGTTACGTACATTTCTCACATTTATTTGTTAAATCCTGTTGTTTTCTTTTCATCTTTTATGTAATGCTCTTGTTCCTGTGCCCATCTTTATATGGTTTAAGTTTCAGATGGTTCTATTTTAAGTTGATATAGTACTAGATCATGATCCATCACAACGAAGGAAAATGTTTTCTTGGAAAATGTTCTCTGGGAAAATAAATGGGTTTCTTACTTGTTCTCTTGTGTTCGGTATGTAACAAAAAGATAATTATCCTAAAAGCATTTGTCTATAATCTAGACAAATACTATGAGGGTGGGGATGGGTAGTTTTGGGGATGGGGGTTACATGGGTGGGGGTGGAAATGAGGTGTGTCACAATCAATGTGGAATGCAACTTGTGGAGCTTGTTTTCCTACCTCCATTTGGGAAGCCATTTTCCTCATTTTTAAGGTACTTGTTTTCCTAGAGAAGATGTTCTCCAAAACTTCGACCAACCGAACATGAGAAAATTGGAAAATATTTTCGTCCATACCGAACACACCCCAAATCTCTGTTCCTTTCCCCCCTTTATTACATTATGATCGTCTTGCTTTCCAAACTTTTTTTGTTGTTCAAGTCATGAGAAACTGTAACAGCTCTATAATTGCTTCTGAATCAATTTTTTTTTATAGCTTTCACCAGATAATACTCTTAATTAATGTAGTACTTTCATCTGTAGTTGATAGATTGGGCTGAGGGTGGATATCTAACAAGTGATTCCCCAATGCCTCGAGGTGAAATTGTTATTGGTGGACCGAATGTTACTGTTGGATATTTCAAAAATGAGGAGAAGACGAAAGAAGTGTACAAGGTACTTATTGCCGTAAAATTGTGTGCTCTGATGAGTATTTATGTTACAAATGTGACTGGTCGATAATTTACAATTTTTTTGCTGTACTAAGGTTGACGAGAGAGGAATGAGCTGGTTCTACACAGGTGACGTAGGGCAATTTCATGCAGATGGTTGCCTTGAGATAATTGACCGTAAAAAGGACATTGTTAAACTTCAACACGGGGAATATGTTTCCTTGGGGAAGGTGCGATCTAGTATTTTATATGGTATCTTTATTCTAGCATATGAATTTTATGCACATTGTTAGATGAATTTCTCCTGGTTTCACTACGGCAACTCCCCACTTTTCTTTTTTCATTTACTCATGTGGGAGTTGATATGTCATGTGCAGGTTGAGGCTGTTCTTATTGTCAGTCCCTATGTTGACAATATAATGTTGCATGCCGATCCATTCCATAGTTATTGTGTAGCTATAGTAGTGGCTGCTCAAGCTGCTGTGGAAGACTGGGCTAGGAAGCACGGAATTAACTTTGTCGATTTTCAAGAGTTATGTCAGAAGGAAGAAACTATCAAGGAGGTGTATGCTTCCTTAGTGAAGGTATTTCTCATACATGCAAAGTTATTGAGCTTCTTTCTGTTTTCAGTTATCATAAGCAAAGATGTATTTTCCTAATTCTGCTAGCCTTGACATTTGTTGGATTAAACTGGTTTTGGCATGTTTGAGCATTTCGACTCCATATTTCTGGAGTTAAATCCTTTGTTATGTAGACTGCAGTTTGGTGAATATTATGGTTTCTCTAATTCATTGAACTTGTGTCTTGTACAGGCAGCGAAGGGTGCTCGTTTGGAGAAGTTTGAGATCCCAGCGAAGATCAAGTTGTTATCGGAAGCATGGACACCAGAATCTGGGCTTGTGACTGCAGCCTTGAAGCTGAAGAGGGATGTCATTAAGAAGGCCTTCTCACAGGAACTAGCTCAGTTATATTCTTCATGATTGATTGATTTACAGAGATAGCAGCTCTTTTCTTTTAACTAGACCCCCACCACCACCCCCAAGTTTCTTCAATAAATATTTGTAAAACTATAGCCTTTTTGATATGCGTTTGAGCAAAAAAGGTGAAGGTTGTTTTTTGTCCATCGCACAATCTGGGAAGATACAACTATAGCATGACAAATGAATTCCAATTTGAGGTGAAGATCACACCCAAGTTGTCAAGTCAACGAAAAGTATCAAAATGACACAATTCAATCTTACTTTAGGTATTCAAAATATACAAGACTTTAAATATATTTCTCAAAGTGAAAAGTATTGCCAACTTTAGAAAATTACCCATGAATTACTCCAATTTTTATTTTTAATCTGAAATTAGTTGAGTCAATGAATAGGATTGTTGAATGGTTGAGTAAGCAAATATGAATTAATGGGATGATTAAACAAAAAAACTGACCATTTCTTATTTCACATTTTGGCAAAATGCCAAAACCGAACTGGTAAAGCAGGCATGCAACCAACGCGTGGCAAAGTCCTCCAGCTGTAGCCTGCAGCAGAGACACCATTGTTTTTCTTTTCTGTTAAATATAAAAGTTTCAAGTGCCTCACTTTGCTAAGATTAATTATAACCTTGTTAATTATTATCAAGAAAATCAAAGTGATGCAGAAAATCCAAATCATTTTCTTGGTTTTCTTTTTTGTTGCAGCTACTACCAAAGCAATGGCAGATTCTGAACCACCATCCACAGAAGCAAAAGTGTATATTGTTCATACTGAAAATCCTCAAGATCAAGACCCTGAGGAGTTTCATGTCAAGACCTTAGCTTCTGTTCTTGGCAGGTTTTTGTTTTGTGTCATTTTCTTGCTTCTATAGATTTTGATTCTTACTAATTTAATGTTTGGACTGTCTTTCTTCTTGTAATTTCATTTGCATAAACCTTTTTGGGCATAGACAGACACATTCCCCATTCTTGTTAATTTGGCATGTTGTAAGTGGTAGAAAAGAAAGTGGATACACACTTATTCTTGTTAATTCTGCTAAATATTGCATTTTTGTTGTTCTGATGCTTCAATTCTTGATATCTTTTAAGGTGGGGGAGAAGATAGTTTTTTTTTATGTTTATTTGAGAATTTTGAATGAAGGATTATCAAAACTTAGTTTTTGAACCAGCATTGGATTTGTTCATCCACATTGATAAAGGAAATGCTAAGATACTTTGAATGTTAGTATTTGCTTAATAACAGAAATTCATTTAGTATGACTAGCTAAGCAAGTCAATTCTGGGAATGTTGTTCCAAATATTGGCTCAATTCTACCTCCCACATCCAATTCTTCCTTCATTTACAGCTTTGGAATTCTACGGCCAAAATCACATATATTTGTGTCTGTTAACGAGTCGTTTGGTATGAGGTATAAGGTATAATAATCCTAAGTCGTTTGGTGTGAGGTATAAGGTATAATAATTCTAGGTATAAATGCAAGACTATTTTATCATGCGTTTGGTTGGAGGTATTAGGCAGTCTTGGATTATTTATCCCACCATTTATACCTTAGTGATGACTTGTCTCGGGATAACTAATCCCGAGATAACTCAACCAAATGACCCCTAATATAATGACCTTCTAATGTTGACTTTTGATTAGTTAGGCTGTACAGTATGATACCTATTGAAAACTAATATACTATAGTAATATAAAAAATCCTCTATATAGATAGAGATATTCTTTCCTGTAGAGGTTCCCTTCGGAAACAGCTTCTCTAGGTAAGGTCTACATATACTCTACCCTCCCCGACTGCACTTTGTGGGATTTCACTGGCTATGTTGTTGTTGTCAAACTGTACGAGACCGTTGATAACAAATATATTAGTACCATCAAAATTCCTGTAACTAGATACACGTATTTTTTTCCTGTAAAGACTAAAATCAATGCTCAACTTTACCAAAACTTTAAGTGAGAACAGGATAAAAGTAAATCCTAATTATGCATGCTTGGTTAAAGGACTCTGATCAGCTGATAAGTTGTTGAGTTTCCAGATCCCTTTTTTTTTATAGTACAGGTGCATTTCTATTATTCGGTATACGTAAGATTGAAAGATTTAAGATTAAAGTATTTACTGACTGATCTTTGTGTAAAAAAGTGAGGATTCTGCAAAGGAGGCTTTGATTTACAGTTACAAGCATGCGGCTAGTGGGTTCGCTGCCAAGCTGACTCCTGAGCAGGTTTCTGAGCTTGCAAGTAAGTTTTATTGATTCAGATCCCCCTTGCACTCTCGTAGTTCCACCCCTGACCTGAACACCACATGATTCAATGATTTGTTTTGGAATGAATAAGAAGTGATGAGTTCACGAACTTGTGATAGACCCTAGACCCCCTCTTCTCTGTATCTTTTTAGATCTTATAAAAAAAAAAATGATCAAACTTATACTCTTATATTTCCTATCAAAATGCTTAATGCCTACGTATTTTGATAACATGTGGTTATTCAGTTCCTTCATGATGATTATTACATGTAGTTGTAATGAGAGTTGAGAAGGATTTTTAAGCATCTTCCATTCGTTTATTCGGTTTGAGAAACCTTATAACTGGTTTCGGAGACAGTATGCATATCCAGATTTTCTTTTTTCGTAACTATGATTATGAACTTGTTCGAAATTTAGTCATTGGTGGCTTGGAGGACATTCATCTTCTTATCATAGCACACTACAGCAGCATATAGTATGGCTTTATAGCTTAACTAAGTTGTCATTTTTTTCTTTGGCAGAAAAACCTGGGGTCTTGCAAATTGTCCCAAGCAAAACCCTCCATTTACATGGACCGGAGCGTATGTGAAAACCAACTCTCGTGACTCCATCGCCACACCAATTTACCTTGATATGTGTATGTATACATTCGTGATCTATGTTTTAACAGTGTGTTGAGAATTAAGTTATGTAGCATCGTATTATGCATACGTTAAGGGAAGCTTGTTCCGCGACTGTAAACTTGGTGATGTGACTCTTGCTTAAATAAATGAAAGTAAAATGTGCTTGACATGTGATACAAAGCACAATACATAGACGTGTCTTTTAAACTTGACCTTTTGGTATTTATGTCCTCCAACTTTGGATAGTAGACACTTAAACTTAGAACAAATAGACGCACATATTCTACTCAGAAAGTACATAGAGAAATGTATGACTAACTACCTCTATTCTTTTTCTTCAATCATTGTATATAAAACTCATTTGACTAAAAGCAGAAGTGTAACCCCCATCAATAACTAGATTATGTCCAGTTACAAAACCAGATTCATCACTAGCTAGAAACAACACAGCTTGTGCTACATCTTCTAATCTTCCACCCCTCCCACGTAGAAGACTTCCTCTTTCCCCTACAATTGAACTCACTTCATTAGGCCTCAGTTCTGTATTACCAAGAAACTTTTGAAACTCACTCACAAGCATCTCAGAAGGAACACCATGAGGTGAAATACAGTTTACTCGAATCCCGTGAACCCCTAACTCACAAGCTGTGCTTCTTGCAAGTCCTAAGATTGCCTCTTTAGACATTGTGTAGGAATGAGATGCCAATCCTCCCATTATAGCAGCAGAACTTGATGAACATATGATTGTGCCTCCGCGCTTACCTGCACCATTTACATACACTCTCTTAGTTTCAATTTGTTTGTCTGATTTTGACTTGACACAAAGTTATGTGGACGAGTTAAAAAGTAGAGAGGTTATTGACTCGTTCAAAAGTTACTTGCCTGCTATCATTGTCCGTGCAGCATGTTTGATGCCATGTACAACTCCATGAAGATTTATAGCAAGGAGTGTCATCATCTGATCCATTTTGATGTTTGTAATGCTTCCTCCAAAGCCTGCAATTCCAGCATTGTTGAACATGATGTCTAATCTTCCTTTCCATTCTACTGCAACTTTCACAGCTGATTCAACTTCTTCTTCTTTCGAAACATCGCATCGCACGTAACGACCTCCAATAGATTCAGCTAAACTTGTACCTACTTCATTCAGTATATCTGCAATCACAACATGAGCTCCATTTTCAGCAAAAACTCTTGCTGTTGCTGCTCCTATTCCTCTTGCACCGCCCGTTATAACCGCAACTTTTCCCCTCAACCTGACACATTTCGAAGAGTTTAAGTTCTATACACTGACTGAAAGACGATTAGTAATATAATTTAAATTCAATGAAATGCCAATAAGTATAGGTTGAAAGTTTGTATTGAATATCAAAATACTAACCTTTGGGGGGACAATATTTGTACTAAAGTATCCTTTGTTCCACTATTATTGTGATCCATTTTAATCCAAGTACAAGATAACAACAATTGAAATTTAACAAAATGATCAAAGATATTAACTATGTATAAATAGTAAATAATTCCAGTGAAGAGAATGTCACCAAGTATATTAATAGCTAAGGAAAAATAGGTTTGTCATATATATTTTGTTTTACAACTATATCCTACCAGAAATATTTTTTGTTATACATAAGGGGGGAAAATGCATTTCATGCCTGGATTTTCCATTAGCAAAATATCAGTTTTAAGGGGACATTAATTATTTTTTAAATCTGACTATAATCTTTAATTCATATGAACTTTCAAGTTTAACATTTTGAAATTTAACAGAATGATCAATATGAAATCTGAATAGTGATATGTTCCATTTTAACTTTAGAAATTACTAATATCAGCTGTATGCGTTTGGTTGATTCAATACGGTTCACTTTTAGGTAGGGGTGTATATGACCGGTTTGATTCGGGTTTTTTAAATATCAAATTAAATTATTTGTGTTAAATTTATAAACCAAATCAAACTAATAAAACTCGGGCTTTTTTGGGTTTTTCAACCTCAGGCTTTTTCGGGTTTTTCAAATGCCAAACCAAACTATTTGTGTCAAATTTTTAAATTTTTAAATCAAATCAAACTAATAAACCTCAAATTTTTTTTGGGTTTTTGGACCTTTCTGGTAAAATATTCATACAAACATATAATTAACTTGTGCTCCAAATATTTCTTTAGTCCAACCAAAATACAACTATCTAAGGTGTTTCTAAAGAAAATAACATAAAATATAAGATGAGTGATGACACTGAAATATTCAATAAAAAATAATAATGAAATCGTTATAAAACAAATATTGCAAATTGATAAGTCATATAATGAAAATGATCATAATTTAAAAGTACTAAATCATGCTAAAATAAGTCTAATAAGTATTAATTACATGATTAAACACTAAGGAAAAAATAAAATTAGATTATGTATCTTAAATGTCTAAACCAATGTAAAACTAAAGAATAAATATTCAACATTATTGTCATTCTTAGTGTAGAATTAATTTATTTTGTTAGCATTAGAATTGATTTGATTTTGAATTGAGTTTTATTAGAGTTACTAATATCTATGGACTATAACCTTTATTGGACCATTCAAAATTCTAAGTCCAAAAAGTCTTGAAAAAATATGTTAAAAGATGAAAATTATGAAAATGTATAAGGAATATTTAGAAATTACATCAAAGTAAATACTTTTATATAAAATAAATTTTAAAAAATTATATATATAATGTCGGTTGGTGTAGTCTCGGGTTGACCTTTTTTAGTTACAACCAAACCAACCCAAGTATAGTTGGGTTTTTTTTCTCAAACCAAACCAAGTCAAACAAAATCATTAGTCGGATTTTTTTTCGGTTTGACTCGGTTTGCGATATGATTCGATTTTCGGTTCAATTTTATACACCTCTACTTTTACTTGCCACTTATTCTTCAAATAAATTTTCAATTTTACTTGTCATTTTGACAGATCAAGAAAATACAATTTATTTTTTCATATTTTACCATCAACATAAATACTTATTCTTCAAATCATTTTTCAAGACTTAATACTAAACATTATTTAATAGAAATAGTTTGATAAAATACATATATCAATAATTATTTTCTTAATGATTATGCCAAATCAAACAATGACGAGTAAAATTAAACAGAGGAAATATAAGTTTTATCATTCCTATAAAAAAAAAAAAGATAAATAGAAGAAAAATTCAGAGAATATCTTTCCACTTAATTATGTCAAGTATACGTTATCGTGGTATACACTACCAAAAGTATACAGCTGCATATGAGTTCTCCTTTAGTTTTCCACAAAAAAGGTTGACAAAAACTGAAAATGCCCCAATTTAAAATATTCTAAGGACTATAAATGCATCATTTAATATTAATATAATACATAAATGCCTTATTTAATTTCGTCTAAATACACACACTTAAATTTGATATAATACATAAACATGATCCTTAACTTGACTTTAACATATAACTATGTCCTCCAATTTTGAGTGTGCATATGTAGACACTTAAACTTACATAAAATTAAATAAGTAGACACACGTGTCCTACATGACATAATACACATAGGATGTCACGTAGGACACAAAATTGTCATGTAGGACGAATGTGTCTATTTGTTCAATTTTATACAAATTTAAGTGTCTACTTGTGCACACTCAAAGTTAAAGATAATAGTTGTAAGTTGAGGCCAACTTAAAAGTTATATTGATGTATTATGCCCTTAATTTGTGTAAAGTTGAACAAATATATACATACATGATGCATCCCATGTGATTACATGTATTATGTCATTTACACATGACATATGTATCTACGTATTCAATTTCATACAACTTTAACTGTTTATTTATACACAACATAAATATCAATTGATGATAAAGTTAAAAGGAAACACATACTATTTCTTTAAGGGAAAAAAGTTAAAATATGTTATCTAACTTTGAAAAAAGACTTATTTATGTTATCCATTAAAAGTTTAGTTCATCTATGCTATTTTCGTTTGACAAAAGATTCATTCACACCATTATTTGTTAACCGAAAACAATTTCAATTTTGCAGAACCATTTTTTCGATCACGTCATTAATTAAATCATATTTTTATATAGAACTTTGAGAGAAAAAAAACTCATTTATGTCATCGATTAAAAGTTTGACTCATTGACGAACAAAACTCTTAACGAATGACATAGATGTGCCTTCCCTCGAAATTCGATGACAAGATCTTTCACTTTCTTTAATATTCATGAAAAACATTGATCCAAAAGAGAAAGTTAAGGATGAGTTGGACATTTTCTTTTTAAATAATGCAACGTGACTCCCTTCATTTTCCCCAAACGCAAGTCCAAGTCAACTTGAGACACCATATTCCCCGCCAGATAACCATGAAACAAAAATCAACATTAACAACAAACACAAATTCATAAATTTTCCTCAAAATCAACAAACAACATCTCTATTTTTCTCAAAAACAAGAAACAAGAAATCAAAGATTAGACAATAGAAGAATACATTATCAAGAAAAAGAAGGAATCTTGATTTCAAGAATAGCAAAAATGGAGATCCCTAAATCTGAAAAAAGCAAACCCCCAACAGTTTCATCATCAACAAAATCATGTATGAATGTTCTTCCTTACCAAACCCCAAGAATAGGTGAGCACTATACTCTTGGGAAGAAACTAGGGCAAGGTCAATTTGGTACAACTTATTTATGCACAGAGAATGCAACAGGTCTTGAATATGCCTGCAAAACAATCCCAAAAAGGAAGCTTTTTTGTAAGGAAGATTATGAGGATGTGTGGAGAGAGATTCAGATAATGCATCATTTGTCTGAACACCCGTATGTTGTTAGGATTAAAGGGACTTATGAGGATAATGTTTTTGTACATATTGTTATGGAGGTTTGTAAAGGGGGTGAGCTTTTTGATAGGATTGTTCAAAAGGGGCATTTTACTGAGAAGAAAGCTGCACAATTGATGAAAACTATTGTCAAAGTTGTGGAGGCTTGCCATTCTCTTGGGGTTATGCATAGAGATCTAAAACCTGAGAATTTCCTTTTTGATAGCTCTGATGAAGATGCTAAGCTTAAGGCTACTGATTTTGGTCTCTCTATTTTCTATAAGCCAGGTTTGCTTTCTTCTTGAATTTGCTCATGGGGTTGGTGTAATTTCATCATTTGGTTAAATTTTAATGATTTGCATTGCTTCTTGTTGATGACATTCTTGAAAACCATCCTTTTTCTATATTTATTAATGTTTTAGCTTTTTCTGTGTTAGTTTCTTTTGAAGATACCTTCTTTTTCTGCATTGATTGATTTCCTTTATGTATGTTTCCATTGAAGAAAATGTGGTCAACATCAATGAAAAGTTATTTGCTGGCTTTTCTATCCTATTTAATATGTTGTTCTTGTTTTTTCTCATTTAAAGTTTACATTTGTTTTGGTTTACTTTAAGATTTCATTAATGAGCTTGTTTGTCATCTGTCTTGTTAAATTTGCTTTGGCAGTGGTAAAAACTTTTAGTGCTTTGTTGGTCTCCTAAAAAGGTTGAACTCTACCTTTGGTCTTTTGTACGATGTAACGGAACTCCAAGTGAAGAACTTATTCCTGCAACTCTTCATAATTTAGTTTCATCATAGTATGCTTGCCTTCTCAACAATTCAAGAGCCCTCTTTTTCTTTATGTTAAGGCATAATACATAAATATGCCCTTTAACTTGGCTTCAACTAACATTTATGCCCTCCAACTTTAGGTGTGCACAAGTAGGCACTTTAACTTATATAAAATTGAACAAATAGACACATGCATCCTACATGACAATTTATGTCCTACGTGGAGTCTTACATGTATTATGCCACGTAGGACACATGTGTGTACTTGTTGAATTTTATACAAATTTAAGTGCTTACTTGTGCACACCCAAAGTTGAAGAGCATACATGTCAGTTGAAGTCAAGCTAAAGGGCATTTTTATGTATTATACCTTTTGTTAATATGTCCTTTTTTTACTTCCACTTTAGAGTCAGATTCTTCTTCTTGACTTGGTGGTGAATGCAATTGTTTCATCTCTCAACAGTGATCTTAGACGTATTAAGGAAAAAATCTTGGGTAAAACAAAGCATGGCAGTAAAAACAATCTGGTGAAAAAGACTTCTTTAGTGAGTTAAAGGAAGGGACATAAAAGTTTCCGTACAGACACAACATTGAACCAAATATAAATTTCCATTATGCACTTTGTATAAGCATAGTCGCATCTTAAGCATGGTAATTCCTGATCACATTTTTCAATGATCTGCTGTGATTGTGATGAAGTATTGGAAAATTTGACTGTGCTTTAATAATGTATCTTACTATCTTTCTCCTTCCTATTTTGCCTTTCAGGGCAGTATTTCTCAGATGTTGTTGGAAGTCCATATTATGTTGCTCCTGAAGTGTTGCACAAATACTATGGGCCTGAAATAGACGTCTGGAGTGCTGGAGTCATCCTTTATATCTTGTTATGTGGGGTTCCTCCTTTCTGGGCTGGTAACATTTTACTTATGATTATTTTGTCGCATCTTTCTTTTTTAACAGGAAGATCAAAGACTAATTCTACTTCTCTCTCTCATGCTTAGTTTTCTTTTCTCAATTTTTGACTCGCAGAGACAGACAATGGTATCTTCAAACAGATATTGAAAGGAAAGATAGACTTTGAATCAGAACCTTGGCCTCAGATTTCTGATAGTGCAAAAGATTTGGTAAAGAAGATGCTCACCAGGGATCCTAGAGCACGATTAACTGCGCATCAAGTTCTATGTGTGTTAAGCTTTTGAAGTTAGTCGCAAAATTAATTATTTCATCTTCGACTTGGTAGTTAATTTGTTCATCTTTTCAGGTCATCCTTGGATTGTGGATGATAATGTTGCTCCAGACAGACCCTTGGGTTCTGCAGTTTTGTCGCGCCTAAAGCAGTTCTATGATATGAACAAACTTAAAAAGATGGCTTTACGAGTGAGTACTCTTTTATTAGCTTACCTGCTTTTCTTTTAATTAGCTTTTTAGCTGTATCTTGTTTTGATGTTTGGTATATGATAAGTATTTCTGCACTGGCCGTTATGAAGATATGATGCAGTTTCAACTTGGCCTCTTATGTTCAAACATGTTTAGAATGTTGTCAAGATTATTTCACTCGTAGAACGCTCAACATGCTTACTTTATTTTATGATTTGATATCGTTGCACGATGCCGTTCACTGACTACCTAAAAGCAGTTTTATCATTTGCTGTTTCCCAAGTGCCTTGCCATTTGGGAATCTGAACTTGGTGTATATCAAGATGACTGAAAAATATTTGTTTTCATAATGAGCTAGTATAACATTAAAAACAAAAGAGAATCATGAAAACTTTTGGACAACTTAATGTGTATCTATCTAGACATTGTTGAAGAGGTCATGAGACCTGAAAAATATGCTAAGATATTCTTATTAACTTGGTGCTATCAAGTATCAAGTTCCATTTCAAAAAAATAACTTGGTGCTATCAAGTTCCATTTCCCAAAAAGGAAAAAAAAAATTTGGTGCTGTACAAGTATATTTGCCTACTACTGTACAATTCAGCAAGAATTTACTTGAGAAAAGCTGATTCTTGGACCAAACAAAATTTAAAAAGGGAATTTCCGGTGGAGCAGTGAAATGCATAGAGATTCCTAGGGTGGTTTTGTCAACGAACGTGTCTCAGGCTGGATTAACTAACCTAACCCACCCTGAAATTTGACTACACAGTGAGTTGAAATTTGACTACACAGTGAGTAGTACACGCATGTGTTAAACATATAGATGAAGTCACTTCAAAACGAACCACCTATGAGCCAAAACTTGACACTTATCTTTTCTGAGTCACTTGCTCTGCACTACAAAGTTTTTTACCTAGTTCAGACTTTGCATGTTGCATTGATTTTATACTTGAATTACTGTGTAAACAGGTCATAGCAGAAAGGCTTTCAGAGGAAGAAATAGGCGGCCTAAGGCAATTATTCAAAATGATTGACACAGATAACAGTGGAACAATCACATATGAGGAACTAAAACATGGTTTGAAAAGAGTAGGATCTGACTTAACAGAGTCCGAAATCAAGGCCTTGATGAGCGCGGTACTTGTTCTTTATTCCATCTCTTTATTTAAGTATCCATTACACTATTCGTGAAAAAATTTCAGTTGGATTATACCCTCTTTGGACACCTGGTAGTAGGATTTGTTGAGTAGATAAGTGTAGGGGTTATAGACTTATAGTCCATTCACACAAGTAGCAAAATGACATGACCATAATGTTTTCTGTAGGCTGACTTTGACAACAACGGCACTATCGACTATGGTGAATTCATCGCTGCAACATTGCATTTGAACAAGATGGAGAGGGAGGAGAATCTGCTTGCTGCATTTTCCTACTTCGACAAGGATGGTAGTGGTTATATCACCATTGATGAGCTTCAACAAGCTTGCCAAGAGTTTGGCTTAGGTGATGTTAAATTGGAGGATATTATCAAAGAGATTGATATAGACAATGTAAGTCCCCACAAGTCTAAACTACTTGGTTTTGCCTCAACGTACTCCTCACCTGTGAACGTAGTTCTTTTTCTTTTCGTCAACCAAACACGTGAAAATATATTTTGGTTTCTTTGAAAGGCCGTGAAATGTGTACTCAGGATCTCTGAGTTAATAATCTTTTTCGTTTGGCAGGATGGACGCATAGATTATGGGGAATTTGCAACTATGATGAAGAAGGGAAACACAGGACTGGCAGCCAGAACAATGAGAGGCAATCTGACCTTCAATTTGGCAGATGCTCTTGGAGCCAGTGACAGTGACAATGGTCAATAGGAGATTGTTTTTCATTTGTATAGCATCATCAATGTTAAATCCAATTCACCAATGTAACTTTTTTTATAAAAAAAAATTCTTGTGATTCAGAAGCCTACATAGTTGGCTTAAGGACATAGTTATACAGATATTGTATTTTTACCAACTTTAACTAAATTATTACACTTTTTTATTAAGGTAAATTATAGTGGTTGTTCCTTTTTTCAATTATTAGAGGACCTGCCCTTCAATTTGGAGAAGTTCGAATTCCTTTTCATGAACCTCTATGTAATGATGATCCACACACATTTTATATGTGCAAACAACTATATCATTCACTATACAACATGTTTTCTGCAGTCTAGACGAAAACAGCCATAAAATGAGCACTTGAGTAAATTCTTTCACTAGTTTTTTAGAGCACAAAAGGAGTACAATGAGTTCCTTGACCATTCACTATATTTCCCAGCTTCGTGTTTTTGACCAAATTTTGTAGATGAACTTGATGAAAAACAATTCATTAGAATAGCTCGCGACATTGCATTCATATATGAAGGGAATTGGAATGACAATATTATCGTGTTAACAGTCAGAATCTTTTTACTGTGAGTTACTTTTCGCATTACATTAAATACTATAGCCTATCACCTTTGGTTTCAACCGATTATAGGGAGTTATCCAGTTAATATAAGAAAAGGGCAAAGAACACAGTATGGAACACTTATCAGCACTTGTGATTGCCGCAGGCAAATCTGTCTGTCACTTGAAAATGCCTTCTCCGCTGTGATTCAGGTACTGGAAAATGAAAGGCTGTTACCTGAGTCCTGCCGGCTGCCACTCCAATTTGCTGTGAAGTCATAATAAAGAAATCTTCAAGTCCCTTTACAAGGTACAGTCTGTTGGTCCTTCAAGAAATCTCTATTCATATATCCGCTTCCTCTTCAAGATAGTTGGCAAAATTATGAGAGCGCCAATGAGGAAAAGCACAGACAAGGTCTCGAAATCATATAGATCTTTGACGGACTTCAGTTCCCCAAGGGTTAGGCCAGCCTAGCAATTTGAAGAATGACAGTAGCACTTATGAGGTCAGAATGATACAAAAGAATGATCGGTTGGATAGCACAAGCAATATTGACACATTCGAGATATCAACCAAAATGTGCCAGCTCAGCCTCGAGTCCTGCCCAAAGCTAAGTTGGCTGCAAATTGTTGGGATCTTTGGTGTGGGTGTGACTAGAGAGACACAAAAAATAATCCCTCAGAAGGTTTAGGTACATGCGCATAAGGCAGATCAATCACCAAATTATTCAACTACAGAGTATTTCAACATACTATTCTGCCCAATATTTCTCAGTTCATTAGTCCACTTTATTTTCCTTTTTCTTTTACTGGAGTTAAACAAAGAACGCTCTTGATAAAACCACCCCATCACTCCCACACAAAGTTGCAACTTATCTGTGACAGCTAACTCTCCTGCCAATCAACAGATTAATCATGGTTTATTTTATACTATACAAAAAACACTTGCATTGTTGAAGATGAACCATGCAGGTTATTCTAGAACTTCTTTACCAGATGTATCAATAATCGATTCAGGGATACAACAGTCTAAAACAGACTTCAAGGAACAGAAAATATAGACAAGCAAGAGAAAGTGGGGAAGGAAAAAATAAAACAAAAGGAAGAAAGAAACCGCGACTATTAACAGAAGAAAGACTTACCTTCACTGTAATATAAGCAGCTGGGATGAGACCAATCACGGTGGCCAAAAAGAAAATATGGAATGGTATATCCACAATAGGAGATGCCAAATTGATGAAAAGATTTGGCAATGTTGGAGTTATTCTCAAAAACAGCATGTAGTTGAGCAACTTATCCCGACGTTTGGCTATCTAAAACCAACACATTTCACATTAGTGTGCAGTGTGCACCAGAAAGAAAGCTACGATGAATATAGTAAATAAAGAGGCAGCACATCACTAGCAATTGCTTTAAGAAGATTACAGACCTCTGACTGGAAAAATCTCAACTTTTCAGGCCACATCCAGTTAACTATAGGCCTGCCGATCAATTTAGACAGAAAATAGCAGGATGATGCACCAGCTGTTGCATTAAAGACAACCAGGAGAAGCCCTCTGAAAACACCAAAAAGTGCTCCAGCAAGTAAGGACATGAAAATTGTCCCAGGAATCATAAATGTCTGCATGAATATGTATGTTGAGCAGTAGCCAAGAATAAATTTTGTGGGGTAGACTTCCGCATACATTCCGAGATTATCCCTGGAAAAAAAACTAATATTAACATTGAAACAAAATAGAAGTATAGAATCAGCTGAGAAAATAAGGGCACACCTCGTAAAGCAAGCGCTACAATGTCAAATCAAAATTAAGAAAAGAAAACACCATTAGCAGAAATTACATGAAAATTTTCAATCGTAGAGCAACAATGCAAGAAGGTGGAGACCACCAGAGAGACCACGCGAACTTACTGTACTTCTCTTTCCTTTTGATAAATAAGACGTCCCTGACGGCCAGTAGAGCAAGGTTCGAAACTCAGTGGATAACGACCTCTCTATTCTTTCCACTTAAATATAGGCTTTTGTCTCGGGAAGAATTTGAACCAACGACGTGCACCCAACCCACATATCACACATTGAGCTCTTACCACTAATACAAAATCCTGCGGGTGATGCCTACTTACTGTACTTGGCACCATACCTGGAAAATTTTGCAATTACCATTGTCGGCATTCCCAAGCCAAATGTTTTAGGGTTAATGTGTATCCAACCTGTTTAATTTTCTTAATGTCACTTGATCATATTTCTTGTGTCAGATATTTCCGTAAGAAAAATAAAGAGTAATCTAATTTTCTCCAAATGTTTCTGTAAGTCCAAGCTTTTGAAAATAAAAAGATGCGGTTTTTTCTGATTTTGAACCAAATGACAAGCACAAAACATATCAAATGAATAATGTGCTACCTTAAACATCTTCAACAGGAAAAAGTGGCAATCTGTTGCATCCCCATACTTTCTCCTGTTAATATTATTATCATCACTTGTTGAGGGGGCAATGCGCATCCATGCTCACAAGAGTTTGAATCAATGATAAAGCCACAACCCCTCACAAATATTAAGGGAGGTGAATCAAATGTGAACAAGAAAGTCACAATCCATATAGTAATAACTGAGTGGGCACGATTATTGGTTAAGGGGTTACAAGAAACAAGTAGAAAACCTTGTGACATCCACAATAACTACTTCCTAATACAAAAAGTTATGAACAACAAACCTCAGGAACATTTGAGGCCTAAAAATGCCGACCCATCATGCAACTGCAAGAGGTTGGACAGTGCCATGGTAAACAGTTGGTGCTTTCCTGAGAAGTAGCTAAGAGTTGGAATATCCAATTTCTAACTGAACCTCTGCCATAACCTTCAAATGACAAATTCAGGGGCGGAGCCATGTAGGGGCAAGAGGGTTAGTCAGTGGGAAATTACAGTATTTATGCATTGTTAAAATTATTTTTTATGTATATATAGTAGAGGTTGAACCCCTTTTGGCTTTTTCGTGTGTTTACTTTACATATTTTGGACCTCCTTATTGAAAATCCCGGCTTCGCCACCAATGACAATACCATTCCTTGAAGAAACTAAAAAGTCAACTAAAAGAATCACTAACTTGCAAACTACGCATATGTATAACAAAATCACCTAAAGTATGAGAATAATTTGCCCTGAATACAAATATATAGTAGTAGTATCTTAGTAAAAACAGGAGCTTATCCATCCCAGAAATGCAGTATAGTTCCACAAAAGTCAATTCTATCAACTTCAACTCATAATTTCCAATACATTACCTAAAGATCACAGAAATGCCAAAATGAGGAAATATTAACAAAAATAAAAATAAATCAATACCCTACTTGAGAATCCGGAGATCGGAGATGGTACGAGGCAGCTTCAATTTACCATACTCAGTAGGTGGCATTGACAAGTATAAGCAAAACAATCCTGTTGAGAACACCAAAATAACCCCAAAAGCTGCTGCAAATTCCCAACTTGACAATGGAAACCTCCCTTCCTTAAACCTCTTAGCTGTTGGCGAATCCAATTCAGCTGCACACGACATATCCATACTCTTCTTCTCTTCTTCATCCCTTGTAACCAACCGACTTGTGTCCACCACTATATTCCTCGGTGCAGCCATTGACATTAACAAACACTCTAATCTTCAATCATATTGATCCAACCACAAACTTCAAACTTCCAAGTGTACTTCAGCTCACAAATCTAGCCAAAGAAAAATCCCAATAAATTACTGAAAATATTTCAAACTAAAGCTAAATCGAGAACAAAACAAACCCAGATTTTGTTTTCTGAAAAATCCGAATGGAAATGAATGAAATTAGCAGAAAACAGAGAATTGGGAGCTGGGTTTACAGCACAGTATATACAAAGAAGAAAGAAAAAAAAAAAACTGCTAACGAGAAATATAAGTCAGGGATTTGGATATTTTCTTCTATTGTTTTATTTTTGGGAAAAGGCTTAAATATGCCATTGAACTTTCAGAAAAGGCTCATTTATGCTATCCGTTAAAAGTTTGGCTCATCTATGTCATTACCATTTAAGAAAAGGCTCATTCATGCCATTATTTTTTAACGGTGGTTTTGCAAAACCATTTTTTACACGTGGCCAATTATAATTCGGCCACATCATTATTTTTTTTTAGAATTTTGATTTTTTATTATAAAAAAATAATGACGTGGCCAATTATAATTCGGCCACCTCAT
>JAJOOH010014554.1:0-62378 GCA_029582605.1 Solanum gracilifrons | reverse complement strand
AATTCAAGAACTAATGAAATACATAGCTAGGGTTCTGAAATTTATGTAAGAAACTGAGCAATAACATGATAATCTGATTTGGAGCATTTAAATAACTAATTCATGATGATCTGTTGTAATTCTAGAAACCCTAGGTATGTTCTTAATCATGGAATGAAGAATCTGACTGAATTCTAGGGACCTAATGGGCGAAAGGAACCCACTAGTGAAATCCCACATACCTGGTGACGAATTACATGGAGAAATCTTTCGATTTCGGGGCAGGAATTGATGAAACCTTGATGTGTTCCTGAACTAGGGTTCTTGACCTTTTTCTCCTCTATTGATTCTAATTTTCTAAGTTTTGATTAATGAATTGACTTGGATAAGTTCTAGTTATGTTTCTAGGCTTAAACTGATTAAAACCTCATGATTTAGGGTTTAAACGACGTATCTTAGGGGTTAAACGAAATAGTAAAAGACCAAAAGACCCCTGAATGAACTGCTGTCGGAGTGATCGACGGAATGGACTGACGGGCCGTCATTCAATCGACGAACTGTCGATTTGGTCCGTAGGTCGAGTATGCCGGACAGGGCATCACTAAAACGAGCATAACTTTTTACTCGGAGGTCGGAGTTTAGCAAATTCAGTGGCGTTGGAAAGATAATTCAATTATCTATCATACCATAGTTCATGGGACACACAATTCCTTTTCTGCTAAAAGTTATGACCATCTAAAGTTGACCCATCAATAATTTTCAGCTAACTGGCTGCTGACCCTCATCTACGCTCAGACCAACGGACCGTGGATCGAATGACTGTCCGTACTAGTCGACCGTAGTTTGTGTCAGAGGCTGGGTAAGGGAAGTCTCAATCCACGGACACAGACCACGGACCGTGGGTCTGTCCGTGAGTCGGGACTTAGCTAATTTTCTGAGCTGGGTCTGGGAGGGGTTTCAGTGTTGAACCACGGACCACCAGCACGGGCCGTGGTCTGACCTACGGTCCGTGGATAGCAACTGTGGGTTGCACCTGAAACTTCTCAAAATCTGCATTTTTGGTCTGTTTCGAATACGGGGTGTTACAAAAGGGGTTAGGCAAAATCTTTGTCGTCGGACCGTGGTATGACCACCAGTTCAAGAACCAATTTGGGAGTGGTTGCACAAAGATCTTTGCACAAATCTTAATAAACCAAGTATTCTTGTTCCTCTCATTATTATAGTAGAGGACTTTACTGAAGGCATTAATATAATCCCAATATGTAAAAGAAGTGGAAACCTTATTCAGGCTGATTTGCCTTTCTTTCATCGAGGAAATACCCCAATCTTCTATCGATATAATCTGCTTAATAATCATTTTAGAGAAGTTATAAACATTCTCGCTGGTATTGTATCCTGAGAAGTGCTGAAATTCAACACTACCATTGTTCATCAGAATGGTCTCATAGTACGATCGGGTTTTATATGACTCACCCGGGAAATATAATCTGTTAATCAAATAGCACTAGAATATCTTCCAGGGTTCTTCTTTCCTTTGAATTTCAGAGTTCTCTAAAAGAAATATCATTTCTTTCTTTGTTACCTATTCGTACAATTTGATATCATCAACATCATCTTTAGCGATAGAGGCAAAAGTATCACTTTGCTTATGTGACAAATATGCCCGTTGCTCTGCGTATAATGGGCTACTTTACGGAATATCTTCTAGGTGCACGGATGACGATGTCACATTCTGAGATATCTTCGAGCTTATCAAGCTCATGCCCCCTTGCTGCAAAATTGGGAAGCTCGAAGAGGATCCGTATGATGATCCTGACGATGATTCGGGGGATGATTTTCCCCGTCCACATGGGTTATTTCCCTTGCCTCGACCCTTGGTCACCCAAGGAGGGTCCATTCTACAAACAAAACATTTTGTTTTAATAATCAAGGAGATCATAAGAATCATAATAATTCTGATAATAATAATTCTCGTCATCAAAATTGATGACTTCTTCAATATTATGAATTGTGAAGATATCCATCACCATGCCATCTATAATTTTCCATAGAATGAGTTCTTGTACATCTCGGTTGAGCGGAACTACTTTTAATATTGTAACCAAAGTTTTATTAGTAAAGAAAGGAGATAGAAAGCTCATTGTGAAGAAGATACATATTCTTTAGTTGCCTTCTGGAATATCTTCGATATGTACTGACGATAATGTCGCCTTTTGCACTCCTTTTGATGGCAAGTTTATCATACTTATGCCATAACACTGTAATATCGGGGAGTTTGACGAAGATCCATATGAAGACCCTGAAGAGGAACCTAGGGTAGATCTGCCCCTTCCTCGAGAGTTACTCCGTCTGATGTGACCCTTGGTTACCCAGGGAGGGTCCATCGTACAAACAAAGCATTTTGTTTTAATCAACTATAAGATCATAGAAATCATAATAATCCTGATAATAATAGTTTTCATCATCAAAATCAATGACTTCTTCACAATTATAAATGGCGAAAATATACATCACCATACTATCGATGATTTTCCATAGGATAATCTCAAGTACATCTTGGTTTAGCGGAACCACCTTTAAGAAAATTAACAATGTTTTATCGGTAAAGAAAGGATTGAGAAAGCTCATTCTTAAGAAGTTAGATATTCTCTAGATAAGAAATCTGCAAGAGAATTATCACTCCCTTTTTATAATGGATTTCGAAATCAAATGGGACTAACTGTGCCTGCCACCTGGCGAATATTAATTTTGAAGCATCATGCTTAAAATCTTTATCAAAAATATATTTGACAGATTGAGCATCAGTTTTTATAAGAAACTTTTGATTATATAAATCATTTTGAAATTTCAAAACACATTTAACTATGGTTAGCTTTTCATAGGCCACCGTAGCATATTTTTTCTGAGCATCGCTCCATTTTGCTGAATGAAATCGAATCAGATATTCAGTTTTAACATGAGGATTGATTTGTTTCAATATTCCTCCATAAACTATATTAGACGCATCTGTTTCAACTATTTTCTGCCATACAGGGTTAGCAACATGGTAAAGATTGAACACGTTGTTTAATATTCTTTACCAAAGTACTGAGACTATTAGTCCAAGGAGACTAATGATCCTTCTTTAGCCTATCATATAACGGGGCTAGATCTCGAGATAAATTCTTGTAGAAGGGGGAAATATAATTCCTGCTTCCCAAGAATCTTTGTAATTGCGTCCTATCTGTTATCACATCAGGAAACTTTGAAGCAAAATCAATTGAACGCTGAATAGGGGTAGCCTTCCCCTGCCAAATAAGATGTCCCAAAAATCGGACTTCAGTTTGAAATAAACTCATTTTTGGTTTAGAAATCACCAAACCATTATGTATAACTATTTTCTTGAAAATGTCCAAATGTTTAATATGCATTTCCTTGTCTGGTAGCAGTTTCAATCTGAGTAAGACGATGATCACAAATCATTTGATTTTGTTTAAGAAATCTAATCTTATTTTTAAAATTTACAATTTCTCCCTTTAAATCATCAAAAGAAGTATCACGTGTAATAACAGGTTGTTTAGCAAGTCTATTATTAACTTCAGAGAAGGAAATGCATATTAAACGTTTGGACATTTTCAAGAAAATAGTTATACACAATGGTTTGGTGATTTCTAAACCAAAAATGAGTTTATTTCAAACTAAAGTCTGATTTTGGGGACATCTTATTTGGCAGGGGAAGGTTACCCCTATTCAGCGTTCAATCGATTTTGCTTCAAAGTTTCCTGATGTGATAACATATAGGACACAATTACAAAGATTCTTGGGAAACTTGAATTATATTTCCCCCTTCCACAAGAATTTATCTCGAGATCTAGCCCCGTTATATGATAGGCTAAAGAAGGATCGTTAGTCTCCTTAGACTAATAGTCTCACTACTTTGGTAAAGAATATTAAACAACGTGTTCAATCATTACCATGTTTAACTCTTGCTAACCCTGCATGAGAGAAAATGGTTTAAACATATGCGTCTAATATCGGTTATGGGGGAATATTGAAACAAATCAATCCTCATGATAAAATTGAATATCTGATTCGATTTCATTCAGGAAAATGGAGCGATGCTCAGAAAAAATATGCTACGGTGGCCCATGAAATGCTAACTATAGTTGAATGTGTTTTGAAATTTCAAGATGATTTATATAATCAAAAGTTACTTATAAAAACTGATGTTGAATCTATCAAATATATGTTTGATAAAGATTTTAAGCATGATGATTCAAAATTAATATTCGCCAGGTGGCAGGCACAGTTAGCCCCATTTGATTTCTAAATCCATTATAAAAAGGGAGTGACAATTCTCTTTCAGATTTCTTATCTAGAGAATATCTAACTTCTTAAGAATGAGCTTTCTCAATCCTTTCTTTACCGATAAAACATTGGTAACAATCTTAAAGGTGGTTCCGCTAGACCAAGACGAACTTGAGATTATCCTAAGGAAAATCATTGATAGTATGGTGATGGATATTTTCACCATTTATAATTGTGAAGAATTCATCAATTTTGATGATCAAAACTACTATTATCTGGATTATTATGATTTCTATGATCTTATAGATGATTAAAACAAAATGCTTTGTTTGTAGGATGGACCCTTCTTGGGTAACCAAGGGTCGCGGCAGAGGCAGTAACTCTCGAGGAAGGGGCAGATCCTTCCCAGGTTCTTCTTCAGGGTCTTCATACGGATCCTCGTCAAACTCCCCGATATTACAACGTTATGGCATGAGTTTGATAAACTTGCCCTCAAAAGGAGCGCAACAGGCGACATCATCATCTGTATATTTCGAAGATATTCCAGAAGGCAGCCCGTTATATGGAGAGCTACATGCATATTTGTCCTAATAGAAAAAAGGTGATACCCTTTGCCTTTATTGACAAAGACGACGTTGATGATATCAAATCATATGAAAAGGCAGTTAAAAAAGAAATAATATTTCTTTTAGAAAACTATGAAATTCAGAGGAAAGACGAACCCTGAAAGATATTCTATGTAACACCTTGACTTTTCCAAAACGTCTAAATTAAATCGTACCTTCGTGGAAAGACAAAGAGGGTGAGTAATAAATTATAAAGGATGGGGTATGTCATATTTTAAGTGTTCAAGGGTTTTATCTCAAGTTTTGAAGTTAAGTAAGTGGCAAAATAAAAGTTGGCGAAAGTTATCATAAGTTTCTTTTTAAAGATTTCTTTGAAATTTGGGTAACATGTATTGGATGTTTTCTCCCAATATATAAAGAGTTAGAAGTTCTATTACTCATTAAATCGAAGGTCTACGAGTCTAGTTTGCAATGCAAAAAACCCCGTATAAAACGGACATTCGAGTAAAAAGTTATGAGGGTTTTACTAGGGACTGCCAGGGCAGAATCCAGGTCGGATCTGGGTTGGGTAAAGAAATATGGTAAGTCGGCTATTTAACGTTTTTAGCCATGGAAACAGTTCATTTCAGTTCCAAAACCAGAAATAAAGCTTAGGAGAGGGTTTCTATGGAGTCCTAGCATAATGAAGGTTAGTTTTGATGATTTCTACCATTAAACATTTCCCCCGTTCCAAGAAACGTAATCCCTACACATGACAATCGTTTTTCCCTACTATTTGCTGCGTTTAGAGCTGGTTTTTGAAGATTTAAATTTGTAATTATTGATGTTTCTTCAAGGTTTTAACTTGGTTAACTAAGGTAATCATCTCGGGACTCTTTTATGATTGTTTTTATGAATTTCTACAGACGTTTCGACAAGTTAGGGCAATATGGAAAATCTGCCGATATAAGATTAATTATAAACAGTTTATAGGTGTGTACCAGTTGTGTATATATAGTGTTTGCGAAGCTTAAGACATAAGGAACAACTTTCGTGAAGGAACTACGGTCTTTCGAGCGTTCATTGAAAATGTATGTTAAGGTTATTCCCTTCGTTCGACATGTTTCCTTAGATGTAGTTAACGTTGGTGATCTTGTAGATGTAATTGTGAATGGTTGGCTACTTAGGTGGTTATAACCCCTCATTTTAGGGACTCACGATCTGTTAAGAACGACTTGGAGATTATTCATATATATATTGCTTATAGCTAAATTGCTCACCTTCAACCTAGTTAATTGTTTGTTGTTGCCCTTGGGGCTATTGTGGTTAGCTGTTGAGCTATGAACTGCCTATGGGGGCTATGATGTTGTCTAATAGGACTATTGTGCCTAGAAGGGCTATGAGTTGCCTACACGGCTATATTAATGCCTAAGAAGGCTATGTGCTTCCTACAGGGCCATGTTGTTGCCTAAGAGGGCTAGGAGTTGTCTATAAGCAACGTTGATGCCTAAGAGAGCTATGTGCTGCCTACGGGGCTATATTAATGCCTAAGAGGGCTAGGTGATTACCTACGGGGCAAGGGGACTACTGGTAGGGGTATATAGGCTGATTGACACCTTCCGGGCTTATGGGGGCCTGAGTAGGTGGTCTTGTGTGTTGTTTGTACCTGCCGAGCTTATAGGGGCTTGGTTAGGTTGTTGTTTTATTATCTTTGATAAGTTTAGATTTAGGAGCAGGTCAGTACACTTATCTTATCCTTGATTTATTTATCAGATTATTCCAGTATATCAGGATACCTCATCATTGACTATTGCCTTTCATACTCTGTACATTATTTTGAACTGACGGCCCATTTCCTGGCGGCGCTGCATTCATTCATTCAGGTCCTGACAGATGGCTGAGTAGACCTCCTGAGCAGCAGGATTGACTTTTATCCAGTTGGCTAGCCCCTTTCCTCTGGAGCTGCCAGAGTTGGGAGGTTTGTTACCTTTTATTGCATATATCTTTATGGGTAGGTTGGGGCCCTGTCCCGCTGATCTTTACTACTCTTAAAGGCTTGCAGACTAGTTTGTGGGGTGTATAGCTACGTTATGGCCATACTGGCCTATGTGGTTGGTTTGCTGAAGCTTGTGAGATGTTTGATTTATTGTATTGATATATACCTGTTTTTAGTTTTGGTATAGATATCATGGTGGCCTGGACGGCCCAATCAGGACTTTTATGCTAGTTGGCTATTTATTTATATGATCTCCTGGAAGTAGCTGTTTTTTTTATAAATCAGTTGGAAAGGGGCCTTACCGGCCTATGGCTTAGTTTTAAGACGAGATATACTTGTTTGATTTCTTGATTGCGTGTGGCTGCCATGCGGTAGTAGCAAATGGTTTAGCAGGGTCGGCTCGGGCCTGAGTTTTGGCATTAGGAGGAAGTTGTGCCCCTCGAGTTGGGGGCGTGACAATCAAGCGCTATCTGATTTAAGAATTATATTTCCCAGGTGAATCATATAAAAACCGCTCATATTATGAGACCATTTTGATAAGCACTGGTAGTGTTGATTTCAACACTTTTCAGAATACAATACTAGCGAGAATGTTTATAACTTCTCTAAAATCATCATAAAGCAGATTATTTCGATAGAAGACTGGGTATTGCCTCAATGAGAGAAAGACAGATTCGTCTAAGCAAGATACCCACTAATTTTACTTATTGGGATTATATTAACGCCTTCAGTAAAGTCCTCTACTATATTAATGAGAGGCATAAACATACTTGGTTTGTGAAGGTTTGTTCAATGATATTTGATGAACTAATCCCTAATTGGTTCTTGAACTGGTGGTCATACCACGACCCGTCTATAAAGATTCTACCAGATCCTTTCTTAAAATTATATAAAGAATGGGTTAAGGTTTTGCCAGATTTAAATAAATTATATCACACTGATCATATTCTTTATATGGAACAAATTGAACAGATCTATTTTTTCATAGAATTCTCTATCCCTTGGATTCATAAATGCACCCCAAAAGTCAGTTATACCGAAGAACAAATTATGTGTTTATACTGCATCTATTATAACAATTTTTGGGATAAATTGATGAAAAAAAGACCCCAAGACGAAGGTGTTATATGGTCAAGAATTGCTAGACCTTATCACTCAAAAAATCCAAGATTATGGTTTTGATTCTCACAAAGTGCTTGTCGCTGACAACTCTTTTAAGCATATTGCTAGAAGAATTTCCATTCAAGATGGAAACACAGAAGATATGATAAAAGAATACCTAGAAGAGGTTAGGAGAAATATTCTTCTCAATATCACTCACTATACAAAGTCAGACGACACTTCTATGAAAAGTGAAACGAGTGAGGATGCTCAAGAAGATACTCAACCATGTGGAGGAGATGCACCAGAAGATTGATAATACTTTCTCTATAACTGATATTGTTATTACTGACAGTGGAGCCTAGGAACTTTCATGGTAAATATGAGAATGATGTGAAGTATTTCGGCATAGATATATTCTCTTGATCATGGATCTAGGAGATACTAGTACTAAAAGTACTCGATTGGAAGAGGTAGATATTCCTCAAAATCTTGATTTGTTAAACAAATGGACTATTCCAAAAATTGATATTAAAACCATTTATGACTATGGTTGGTTTGATAAAATCTCTCATAAACAGTTTATTAAAACAATTAAGCAATCTTTGGCGTTAAACTCGTTTGAACAGACTATTTGTTTATTAAATAAGCGAAATATTGATTTATATAAATCTCAATACAAGTTCTTGCATATTGGCATGGTACAAATTGCTTTTAAGCCTTTATCCCTTAAACGGTTACCCGAGACATTTTTAGCTGCACTTCGCGATGCGAGAAATTTGAATTTCCGACAATCCTTAATGGGTTCGATTGAATCCACGGTAGACTATGGCCCAGTTTATTTCAATACTCAGCCTAATTTGCAGTTATCTTTGACTGATTCTAATATATTAGATGCCTTGACTTTAAATGTTATAACACATGGTTATAACTATGCACCCGGATCTGAATTGATTTGTTTATCTTATAGAATCTATTTAAATTGCTTGCCACTTTAAATCCAAGATGTAAGTTATATGATACATCTGACCAAACTATTTTGGTAGAAGCTAATTTCGCTAAATCTAAGGTCACTACTAGAAGACCTATAAAATGGGAAGAAATTAATTTTCCTACTACTTTGACTTTGGATTCTATTATACCTCCTGAAAAAATGACTAATACTGTCACTAATTCAGAATATTTCATATTACGCAAAATTTTGACAATAAGATTTGCATTCAGTTTGATGAAAAAGGTATTCCTTATTATAGACATTCATTTTCTAATAGAAGATGTCTTGCTATACAACATATTTCACCAATTGAACCATTATATGGTCCTGCTCGAAATCATGCTACTTCTTTGCATACTTTATCTTCTATTATTTTTGATAAAAATTAATCCTCGCTTGAATATTGTTCGAGCTAATGATAAATCATCTAATATTTCTAATAAGGATATTCCTTCTTCATTCGAAATGGATTTTAATCCTAATGATAGTTAATGATGGATGTACACCAAATTGATTTTTGCCCAGGTTCACTGGCACGAAAGTATATTCAAAACGAATTCTCTAGTGATAATTGGAACCGATTTAAAACATATTTTTTTGGCACTTATAGTGCTGACTACTTAAATAATATTTCTCAAGAATTCTATGAGGCGTGTGCTTTACATAATCATATTATGTTCTTTGTACCTTGGTTTAGAACCACCTATTTACCTTTATTCATCAACGTCCTTGAATGATCTTATAAGGATGAATCAGGTAATATTGTCAAAGTTATTTATCCCCCTCAGGCATCATTTATCTTACCTAATAATATTGGTATTACTAATCATTTATCATAATAATAATCATAATAATCATTTATCATAATAATAATCATAATAATCATTTATCATAATAATAATCATAATAATCATTTATCATAATAATAATCATAATATTTATTTATCATAATAATAATCATAATAATCATAATCATAATAATCATCATCATAATAATAATAATAATAATAATAATAATAATCATATAATAATCATAATCATAATAATCAGAATAATCATAATAATAATAATAATAATAATGATTTGGCATGATTCAAATTGATTTTAAGCCTTTAACCCTTAAAGGGTTACCTGACACATTTTTAGCTACTCTGCGTGATGCTAGAAATTTAAATTTTAGGCAATCTTTGATGGGTTCAATTGAATGTACTGTGGCATATGGTCCAGTCTACTTTAATACTAAGCCAAATTTACAGTTATCTTTAACTGATAATAATATTCATGATGCTTTAACTTTAAATGTTAAAACGCATGGTTATAATTATGCACCTGAATCTGAATTGATTTGTTTATCCTATAGAATCTATTTCAAATTACTTTCTACGTTAAACCCAAGATGTAAGTTATATGATACATCTGCTCAAACTATTCTAGTAGAAACTAATTTTACTAGATCTAAGGTCACTACTAGACGACGTATAAAATGGGAAGAAATCAAGTTTCCAACTACTTGGACTTTAGATTCAGTTATTCCTCCAGATCAGATGGCGGATGCGGTCACTAATTCTAAGTATTCTCATATTACTCAAAATCCTGATGGTAGGATTTGTATGCAGTTCAATGATATCCCTTTTAGTAGACATTCATTTTATTCTGCTAGAAAACTGCCTGCTATGCATCATATTCCCCCCAATGATCCTGTTTATGGCCTGGCTCGTAACCGTGCTACTTCTTTACATACTCTACCTTCGAGTATATATGTGGATCAAAATGATAGACTTGTTAATAAAATAAAAGTTAATCCTTATTTAAAAATTGTTCATGCAAATGATAGTGCTTTGGATATTTCTGATAATGGCATTCCTTTTCAGTCCGAAATGGATTTCGATCTTAACAATACTTGATGATGGATGTACACAAAATAGATTTTAGCCCAGGTTCTCTGGTAAGAAAATACATTCAAAATGAATTTTTAAGTGATAAATGGAACCAGTTTAAAATTTGATTTTTTGATACTTATAGTGTCGATGATTTGAATAATATTTCTCAAGAGTTTTATGGAACTTGTGCTTTACATAATCAAATTATGTATTTTTTACCTTGATTTATAACCACTTATTTACCTTTATTCATCAACGTGCTTGAACGATCTTATAAAGATGGAACTGGTAATATTATCAAGTTTGTTTACCCACCTCAGTCATCATTTGTTTTACCTAATAGTACTGGTATTACTTTTACTGCCTTTCAAAAATTTGTTGAAGAGGACATTGCGGCAGTCAGCATCAATGAAATTAATAATTTGATTTCTCAAAATAATTATTTGGGTCTGTATGTTAAAGTTCTGGGTGAACATATTGGTTCTCTTGATAAAATATTAGAAGAATTAACTGCTATGGTAATTCAAATAAAAAATGATGTAAAGACTTTTAATAAAGCTTCTACCTCTAAAACTAAGGCAGAAGTAGATTTAACGATGGCTACTCCTATGCAGAGGCCAACTGAGATTTCCGATTTCAAATTCAAATCAATGTATGATTTCGAAGAATTTCTTGATAAAAAGTTTTCTGAATTAAGTCCAAAACCAATATATATATCTGAAAGTTTTAATGATGAAATGGAAAACACTTTTGCTTTTAAAAATCATGTCTCTTTAGAGTTTAATAAAATTCATGGTTATCCTAAGAAGAATATTGGAAATACTACTAAATTTGCTCATAAACCGAGTATGCAAACTTATTATTATTCTAGACCTACTCCTTAAGATGTGCTTATAGAGGAAAGGGACTAGAATCAGACTAATACCTCTTATAGTGGGTCTGAAAGTTATGAATGGAATCTTGATGGCTTGACTGATAGACAATAACTATCCTGGTTCATAGAATGCTTATGTATGCAACTATCTATAGAAGTGTTAAAAATACAGATAGAAATATTTGCTAAATGATTATTGTAGGTTTTACTAGACAGCTTCGAGGCTGGTGGGATAATTACATGAGCGTCGAGGCTAAAGTGGCGGTAATTAATGTTATTTCTGATACTGAAGGTGTTGATAACTTAGGTATGGCTCTAGTAAATAATAGAGAAGACGCGGTTTATACCTTAGTCTTAACCATTTTGGAGCATTTTAATGGTAGATTTACCAATCAATATGAGACTGTTCGTACCCTATTAAATGGTCTACGATGTAGAACCTTGTGAGAATTTATATGGTATAAAGATACTTATATGAGTAGGGTGATGGAACTCCCCGAAAACAGTTATGAACATTGAAAAGCTAAGTTTATAGATGGCCTTCCTCCGTTATTCGTCGAGTGAGTTCGGAAGATTCTAAGGAGTACGGTTGGAGAAATCCCTTATAGGAATTATACTTATGGAAAGCTAATAGGAGTTTGCACTCAAGAAGGGATAAATTTGTGCAACGAATTAAAATTATCCAGACAGCTTAAGATAGATAAGCTCATAAAAAGATCTCAGCTAGGAGACTTTTGCACCCAGTTTGGTTTACCTAGTTCTTCGGCTGATAGCAAGAAGACCAAATATAGAGATTCTAGAGGATCCAATCATGATGAACCTTATAGAAAAAGAAGGTCTAAACATAGACATATGTCTAAGGAAGAGCGAGATGATAGAAAAGCTTCTCGTAAGTCTAATAGATTTACCAAAAATAGGTCTAGGCGGGAGCTCGCCAAGATTAAGCATTATAAGTGTGGAAACTTCGGCCACATAGCACCCAAATGCAATCTTGAAGAGCTAAAAACCTTAGAACTTGATGAAGAGGTTCATGATAAGATTTATAGTTTCTTATACACTTCACGTTCAGAATCTGATTATGCTTCTGATTCTGGTTCAGAATAAGAAATTGAGTTGCCTGAAACATCTGATAATAATCAGCATAATGATAATCAGCATGCTAATACTTGTAATACCATTCAAGGTGATACTTGTTTATGTGAAAATGATGAATTCTTCTATAAACTGCAATTGCAATTTGAAGATTTGAATATTAACACTATTACTTCTGATAATGTGATAAAACTCTTGAAAGGAGTTACTGATAATAATCTTCGTGAAAAAATTATTCAATTAGCTGTTAATAACAGAGCTAGCTCGTCAAAAAATGTTGAAAAACAAAATAATGATTTTGAATTCAAATATTTTGCTCCTTATTCTTTGTCTGAAGTTAATAACAGATTTAATAAACAAACTGTTTCAATCAGAGATTCTTCTTTTGATTAAATTGAAAATTTGAAAAATGAGATTAAATCTATTAAACAAAATCAAATGATTTTTTATCATCGTATTACTCAGATTGAAACTGTTAATAACAAAGGTAAAAATATTGTTGAAGAAAATACTCTTGCAAAACCTTTTAAATTTGATCCCAAACAAGGTATGTTTCTGGGAATGATGCAAATTATTACTGCTCATAAATGGCATGTTAAATGCACCATATTGATTAATAATAGTTTTTTAATAACTGATATCGCTATGATTGATTGTGGAGCTGATGTTAGTTGTATTCAGGAAGGTCTTGTGCCTACCAAATATTTTGAAAAAACTACTCATATGGTTAAATCTGCTTCAGGACATGCTTTAGATATAAAGTATAAATTGCCTAGTACTCGGATTTGCCAAAATAAAGTTTGCATTCCACATTTCTTTTTCTTGGTTAAAAATCAGTTATACCCACCAATTATACTTGGAACACCTTTTATAAATCCTATTTATCCGTTTACTAGCATAAATGCTAAAGATTTTTCTGCTACTTATGAAGATCAAAATTAGTTATACTTTTATCACTGACCCGATTTCTCGTGATATTTATGCTTTAATTGATATAAAGCAAAATCATGTGGATTCTGTACAACTTGAATTGTTTAGTATAATTATATTTGATACATTGAAATCCACTAGAGTACAAGAAAAAATTAAATTAATTTATGCACAAATTGCCATTGATATTTGTGTTGATTATCCTAGTGCCTTTTGGAATCGGAAAAATCATATTGTTACTCTTCCATATGAACACAATTTCTCAAAGGATGATATTCCTACTAAATCGCGTCCTTGTAAGATGAACGTCGAACTGGTAGAATTTTGGAAAAAGGATATTGATAACATGTTACAAACGGGTTTGATAAAACCTTCGAAATCACCTTGGTCTTGCACTATATTTTATGTTAACAATGCTACTGAAAGAGAACGAGGCGTCCCCAGGTTGGTTATAAATTATAAACCTTTGACCAAACATTTAAAATGGATTAGGTATCCTATTTCGAATAAAAGAAACTTATTGTCCAGATTATATGATGCCAATATATTTTCCAAATTTGATTTAAAATCAGGTTATTGGCAGATTCAAATATTTAAAGAACATTCTTATAGAACAGCTTTAAATGTCCCATTTGGACAATACGAGAGGAATGTGATGCCATTTGGTTTGAAAAATGCTCCTTCTGAATTTCAAAAAATTATGAATGATAATTTTAACCCCTATTTGGATTTCATCATTGTCTATATTGATGATATTTTGGTTTACTCAAAGACTCTTGAAATGCATTTCAAATATTTAGACATTTTCAACAAAATAGTTATACAAAATGGTTTTATTATTTATAAACCAAAAATGAGTTTATTTCAAACTAATGTCAGATTTTTAGGACATCATATCTGTCAAGGGAAAGTTACCCCAATTCAACGATCGATTGACTTTGCCTTGAAGTTTCCTGATGTTAATACAGATAGGACACAATTGCAAAGATTTTTAGGAAGTTTAAATTAGATTTCCCCTTTTTCTAAAAATTTATCTCGTGATTTGACCCCTTTATATGACAGACTAAAAAAGGATCATAAATCGCCTTGGACTGATAGTCACACCGCTCTGGTAAAGAATATTAAACTTCGTGTTCAATCTTTACCTTGTTTAACTCATGCTAACCCTGCTTGGCAAAAGATTATTGAGACAGATGCGTCTAATATTGGTTATGGTGGAATATTGAAACATATCAATCCCCATGACAAAAATGAATAATTGATTAGATTTCGTTCTAGAAAATGGAGCAATGCCCAGAAAAAATATGCTACGGCAGCACATGATATGTTTACCATTGTCAAATGCGTATTAAAGTTTCAAGATGATTTATATAATCATAGGTTTTTAATAAAAACTGATGCACAATCGGGGAAATATATGTTTGATAAAGACTTCAAACATGATGCTTCAAAATTGATTTTTGCTAAGTGGCAGGCCCAGTTAGCTCCCTTTGATTTTGAAATTCGTATAAAAAGGGAAGTGATAACTCTCTTCCAGATTTCTTATCTAGAGAATATCTATCTTCACAATGAGTTTTCTGTCTCCCTTCTTTACTGATAAAACATTAGTTACTATACTGAAAGTGATTCCTCTCAATCGAGACGTACATGAAATTATCCTATGGAAAATTATAGATCATATGGTGATGGACATCTTCTCTATTCATAATATCGAAGAGATCATCGATTTTGAGGATTATTATCATAATTACTATGATTTATATTATGAGGTATTCGAATAAAACAAAATGTTTTGTCTGCAAAATGGACCCTCCTTGGGTAACCAAGGCCAGAGGAAGGCGAAGTCATACTAGAGGAAGGGGAAGATCATCCCCAGGATCGTCATACAGATCCTCCTCAGCTAGCTCTCCAATTATACAAAGAGGAGAGATAAGTTTATTTAATCTGAAGTCCTCTCAAAAGGAGGCTTCTTCTTCAATACGGCTGGAAGATATTCCAGAAAATAGTCCATTATACGCACAACTACAGGAGTATTTATCTCAAAAGCAAAATGATACATTTGCATCCATAGCAAAAGAAGATGTTGATGATATTAAATCATATGAAAAAATATCCAAGAAAGAAATATTTCTTTTAGAAAATTCCGACATCCAGCGAAAGGAAGAATCCTGGAAGATATTACAGCGATATTTGGTTAACAAATTATATTTCCCAGGTAAGTCATACAAAACCTGATCTTATTATGAGACAATTCTGATAAGCACCGGTAGTGTTGAATTTCAGCACTTTTCAGGATATAACACCAGCAAGAATGTTATAACTTCTCTAAAATGATAATCAAATAGATTATATATGTTGAAGACTGGGGTATTTCCACAATGAAGGAAAGGCATATCAGCCTAAATAAAGTCTCTATGAATTTTACATATTGGAACTATATTCATGCTTTTGATAAGGTCCTCATCCACAATAATGAGAGACATAAGCATACTTGGTTTATAAAAATTTGTGCGAAGATATTCGCAGAACCAATCCCAAATTGGTTTCTAACCTTGTGGTCATACCCCGGTCCGACAATTAAAATTTTACCGGATCCATTTCTTAAATTATACAAAAAATGGGTTAAAGTTTCGCCAGATCTTAACGCAGTATATCACACAGATCATATCTGTTACATTGAGAAAATTGAACGAATATACTTTTTCGTTGAATTCTCTATTCCTTGGATTCATAAATGGACTCCAAAAGTGGGTTTTACCGAGGAGCAAATTCCTTGTTTATATACGGCCTTCTATAATAATTTCTGGGATAAACTGATGAAAAGAGATCCCAAAACCAAGTCCCTATATGGACAAGAATTGTTGGATCTTATTGAAAAAAAGATCCAAGAATATTGTATTACCCCTCAGAAAGGGATAATTTAAGATAGCTCGGTGAGGCATATTGCTAGAAAAATCTCTATTCAGGATGGGGATAAAGAAGAAATGATTAATAATTATCTCGACAATGTCAGGAGAAATCTACTTCTCAACATAACTCAATACGAGAAATCAGACACATCCATGAGGAGTGAAACAAGTGATGATATCGCCACAGAAGATATTCAAAAGGCTCAACCATGTGTGTCAAACAAACTTATCTCAGAAGATATTCTACAAAAGATGGAAGATTTTTGAAATAAAGAAAAAGGACAAGATGTAAAGGTTATCGCTACAGTGGAAGTCATTATCAACAGTAAATACACTGTTGACCAACTATAGATGAATTGTTACTGTACATAGGGACCCATTGATAAGGGACCCACATTTACTATTCATAGATTCATTTTCTTTCTATAAATAAGTTTAGTTTTTAGTTGTTTAAGCAGGTTCGAAATTACATAGCTCTCTCTACTTTCTCTGTCTTGTAAATCTCTCTCAGTTTGTAAAGTGTTGAGTTTACCAGAGTTTTGCCGGAAGTGAATAAATTGTGGATAGTTCTCCTATAGGCCCTAGTGTTGGCTACATCTCAAAGGTACATTAATTTTTCTTCTCTTATCTTATCTTTCTCCGATCTAAAGTTGTGACTATGTCTTGCTAAAAGGTTCATATCTATGTCGAATATCTAACTTCACTTTTATAGCTACCATGAAAGATCTAGACTTTATCTAAATATAAATAAATTTATATATGGTTTCTTGACTTAGTTCCGAGATGGTGGTACAGTCAGATTTGATGCAATACGTTATTGGCTTTGCCTTAGTGACTCTGTCTAGCCAACCGTGGTCCAAAGACCGTTAATGAGTTGAAAAGGGCGCTCTATACCCGATTAGAACTGCTAGACACATGGGCTCAATAACAATACGTATTTGAATCTTGACAGACCCTTTGCTCGGGCAAAAAGGACGAGATCCTTCCATACAACGATAAAACTATATAAAAATTTGTATATATTTCGATTCGGATTATATTTCCTTAAATTTGGATGTTAACAAGCTAGATTGAAGATGACCTCGCGGAACGGAACAAGATCTCAGAAGACAGGCGATAGTCTGCGCGATCATCTTCAATCTAGCTTGTTAACATCCGAATTTAAGGAATAAATCCGAATCGAAATATATACAAATTTTATATAGTTTTATGGCATACTAATAGGATCAGAAAATCTAATTTTAATAGTTCCATCATTCAACTGTTCAATTTCAGAAATCTCAGTATTAATGTTACTTCTAGGTTGAGTAGCATTTTCAATAACCCATTCTTGTGGAAAATCAATTTATTCCCACTTGATAGGTCTTCGGGTCACAACCTTGGATTTACCAAAATTAGTTTCTATTAAAATAGTTTCATTTTTGAAATCAATAATTTTGCAGATAGGATTTAAAGTATGCAAAAGTTTATAATAAATTCTATAACAAATACAAACAACTTCAGTGCCAGGCATATAATCATAACCATGAAGTTTAACATTTAACATAAGAGAACTTAATGAGTTCTCATCCTGCAAAGAAATCTGCAAATTAGGATAAGCATTAAAATAAACTGGTCCATAAGCTAGACTAGTTTGAATAGTCCCTATAAGGGATTTTCTCCAATTATGATTTCTGCCATCACGTAAACCTGCTATAAAACTTTCAGGTAGACCACGCAAAGTACGGGTTTGAAAGCCACTTGTACCAAACCAATATGCATAAAATGATAAATATCCCTATAAGGTGTAAGATCATTTTCAGCTAATAATCTAAAAGTCTGATTATCACTATCAATAGTAATGGTTTCTTCAGTGGTTTTAACCACCTGCTTGAGACCAAGTTTCTCAAAAATACCCATCTGTTATATGATTCTAGGTGATATTTTTGGAATAGTCTACTTATTAAGTAGATCTAGGTGCTGAGGTATATCATACTCTTCTTTTCTATTGTTTTTAACAGTACATTTCTTTTTTATGATATTCATAAAAACGAACTGTGTTGAACTATAACATCTTAAGTTACTATAATTCCATAGCTCTGATACCAAATGAAAACGGATCGCACAATCATACTATGAGGAACCTTTACGAATATAGACTAATCCTGGTAAAAATATATGAAAATCCTTGATATCCGGGTCTGCCCGGGTCCTCCCTTCACACGGGTAATCCAACGGATCAATTTAGCGATCTTTCATAACTATGCTTGGGTAATCTATGTGTGACCTTAATCTGGTTGTTCAAACTATCTTCTTGATAGCAACATGAAAATGGATCGCACAATCAGACTTGAGGAACCTTTACGAATATAGACTAATCCTGGCAAAAATATATGAAAATCCTTACTATCCGGGTCCGCCCTCCACACGGGTAATCCAACGGATCAATTCAGCGATCTTTCATAACTATGTCTGGTTAATCTATGTGTGACCTTAATTTGGTTGTTCAAACTATCTTCATGATAGCAACATGCACCAATAATTATAATAACTTTGTATGCTACAGTTCAACACAAACAGTTTAGCCCATCATTTGGGCTTTATACATAAAAGGAAATAAATAAGAAAAGTACCTTAAGACGAACTCCTAGAAGATCAACCAAATTGCAAATGTTTTATTCCAAAACTTAGAAAGTACTACAAAGAAAATATTTTGAGTATAAGAGAGAGGGGGTTCTAAAACCTGCATCTTCCTAAACACACTTCATCCCTTTTTATAGATATAAGGGGAATCTTTAAAGATAAGAATACAAAAAGATATTGGCCCACACTTTTATAATGGCCACTAATAAAACGATAAGGCCGACACATTCACATGGCCTTGCATTATTTTTACTAGCCGACAATACTTTCAGCTTTTACTGATATTTCTTTATAAAAGTATTTTGGACTTATTGCATGTGGCCGACAACCTTATTAAAGTATTACGCTATATGTGGGGTCGTCATTGTTTATATTTCCCTTTGACAGTTGTGTTGGTGCTAGAAGATTCTTCTATCTGTTGTTGATAATTTCGTAAAAGAGCCTCGATATCGATCTCTTCATTGCTATCAACATCTTGTCCTTCACCAGCTATGCAAGCAGTAACATCCTCATCATTAGTATGGCTAGCTGATGCCATGGAAACATCATCTTTAATTTCAATATCCAGATTTCTCATTAAATCTTTCTTTACTTCTTCCATATACAATGTTATGGCTTCTGATTTAGAAATCAATCCTTTCTTCATTTGAAGCTTTCTTGTGATCTTCTTGAATGGACTCAGATCATCTACCACCTGTGGTTCTGATGTAGCAATATCATAATATCTGCTAACTTTTTCATTTATTGAATCAAGAATTTCTTGACCATGAACCTTTCCTTCCTAGTTCTTTTGTAATAGTTTACTCCAGAACTTTGTATAAAATGTCCTTTGTAAACCTAGAAATCCATCAGGAGTAGTATTAAGTTCCACCGACCATTTCATGATCCAAGGAATAGAGAATTCAATGAAGAAATACATTACTGACATTCCTTCATAGAATATATTATCATCCTGCAAACTTATAATTTTTGGGGAGATATCTACCCATTTTGAATATAATTTTCTATATGACTCTGGTAAAATCTTCACCGAAGGACCATATAATGTCCACCATTTGCAAAACCAATTTGGAATATGCCTTTCAAATATATTACCGCATATCTTAATAAACCATGAATGCTTTTTATTAGCATTTTCATATAACAAGGCTTTATTAAAGCCATCAATGTAATCCCAGTAATTATAATTTACCGCGGCTTTCTGTTCAGGATGGATATAATCCATTTCCTTCAAAGGGATCATACCCCATTCTTCAGGTCCTGAGATCTTTTTTATAATCATCTTAGAAAAGTTATAAACTTTTTTCGTATTCGCCGGGTAAAAGTGTTGAAATTCACATGACCCTATGGTTGAGAGTATTATCCCATAATGCATTCTATATTTATAAACTGTAGTAATATAACTTACAGTATCCAGATATCTCGACATTACCTGCCATGGCTCATTTTTTCATCTCAGGTCACTATTTTCAAGTAGAAGTATAACTTCTCTTTTGTAATTTAGATCTAATACTTCTATGTTTTCATCATCCATGAGGATGGTGGAATATGTTGGTGGATCATTATCCGATTCCCTTTTGGATTTCATAAAATCCATGAATTCTTTATACATTGGGTGGTTTGTATCAATACCACTTGTTGAACTACTGCTATTAGCTGCTATAAACTGCTTATTTCCATGTTGAACGAGGATATGACTTCCTCTTAGCTTCCTGAATTGGTTCTTCCTCTTCCTCCTCTTCTTGCAGGAGGGGGCCATGATGGTCTTAAGCTCGTCCTATCAAACAAAAATAATTTATATTAATCTAAATATTCTCTGGTGAGAAAATTTGAAAGACTATTATCTTCACCCTTTTTATATTGTATTTCAAAATCAAATGGTGCTACAAGGGCTTGCCATCTGGCAAACATCTGTTTAGAAACATCATGCTTAGAATCTTTGTTAAACATAAACTTAGTTGCCTGGCAATCATTCTTTATTAAGAACTTTTGATTTTAAAGATCGCCTAGAAATTTAAGAACACATTTCACTATAGCCAAAATTTCTTTAGCTATAGTGGCATAATTTTTCTGGGATGCGTTCCACTTGCCAGAATAGAATTGGACAATATAATGGCGTTTATTATCAGGACAATATTGCGTCAAGACTCCACCATATCCTATGTCTGAAGCATCAGTTTCTACTATTTTTTCCCTATTTGGATTGACCAAAGTTAGGCAAGAAAGGTTTTTAACCTTCTCCTTAATCCTTATGACTGCCTCAGTATGATCATTTGACCAAGCCTTAGGATTATTCTTCAACCTGTCATATAACACGGCTGTATTCTTGGCTAAATCTTTAATAAAAGGGGCCACATAATGTAGACTTTCCAAAAATCTCTGCAATTGAGTTTTGTTAGTAATAACATCAGGAAATTTAGAAGTAAATTCAATACTTCTATTGATAGGACTAATATTTCCTCTTTCAATATTTTGACCAAGGAACCTGATATTTGTTTTAAACAAAGCCTTCTTAGGTTGAGATAGAACTAACCCATTCTGAGTAATAATCTTTTTAAACAATTCTAAGTGTTTAAAATGAGTTTCTACATTTTTGGAAAATACTAAGATATCATCTATATAAACAATTATAAAATTGCTATATGGCATAAAAATGTCATTCATAATTTTTTGAAATTCTGAAGGAGCATTTTTTAAACCAAAGAGCATAACGTTCCATTCAAATTGTCCCATCGGTACATTGAAGGCTATTTTAAACATGTCTGACTCAGCAATCTGAATCTGCCAATAACTTGATTTCAGATCAAACTTAGAGAATATAATAGCATCATAAACTCTATCTAATAAATCCTTCTTATTAGGAATAGGATACATGTTCCATCTTAAAGCCTTATTAAGCGGTTTATAATTTATTACCAATCTTGGCGCTCCTTTTTCTTGTTCTACTTGTTTATTAACATAGAATGTTGTACAAGACCATGTTGACTTAGACTGTCTTATAAGACCCTTCTGAATTAAGGAACTTATTTCCTTCTTGCACAACTCCAAATATTCTGAGTTCATTTGGCAAGGTCTTGCCTTAGTAGGATTATTATCCTCATCGTAACTATCTTCATACGGAAGACTAACAACATGCTTTTTCCTGTTCCAGAAAGCATTAGGATGATCTCCACAAATATCTAATGAAAACTGATTATTCAAACTATTAATTTTTTTCCTGTAATTTAGGATTTTGTAAAATAGGATCAATTTCTATGCTATTGATTTTATGTTTTATAAAACTAACTAGTTATTTTTTTAAATCAATTTTCCAGTTAAATCATTTAACATTCTAGTAAATGGTTTTGTAACAAACTCAAGTATGAACGGTTTGTTATTCCAAGTACCAATAATTTTATTATTATGCCAATGAGTAAGTGGCAAAATATCATTTATAAAAGAGACACCCAAAATTATTTGATTGGTGATATTTTTTACTAGAACAAAGCTTTGAGGAACAGAACTCTTTCCTTTGCAAATAAAAACTTTAGGTAATTTAAACTCAATATTCATTTTTCTACCATTTGCAGAATGAAGACTATGAGTAGTTTTATGAAAATATCGTGAAGGTATAAGTCCTTGAATATAGTTTAAATTAACAGCACTGTCAATAAGAGCTATAAAGCAAAGTGATTTTCATATAAAAATTTTGTGAAGTAAAAGCTTTATGGCTATGCAAAAAGTCTGTTTTATTATTTTTCATATAAATATTTTTCATAAAATCAAGACTATTGTTTTCTCCCTCAAGAGAAGATGACGAATCAGAGGCATTACCCATATTTTGAAGACTTTGAACAGCATCAAGTCTTACCTCAATAACGACATTCTTTTCTTTTAGACGAACAATGTCTTCTTTGAGATTATTAATCTCTTCCTTTAAGTCACTGATAGTCGTAGGAGAACTTATAAGCTTTCTCCTTTCTAGTAAGAGTTTTTGACCTCTGCCATCGTATATGAACCATCTTTGGTAGGAATTTCTTCAAGAATATGATACTTTTTTCCCGTGGATGCACTACTAATTTTATCAATAATCTGAGCCCTTACTTCTGGGTCCTTTATATTTTTTAATAGATCCAGAACATCGTCATTATCAATGACATTAAGGCTTAAATCCTTAAATTGAGAATAGATCTTATAAAGATCATCTTCTTCTTCTTCACATTTGAGTCCTTGTTGACAAGGTAAACACTCATCTTCAGAAGTCTTATAAAGATCTTCTTGTTGAAGAGCTTTAAGATCTTCGCTCGTTGAAGACTCCTCACTACTACTATCTTCCAACTCTGATTTTCCTGAATCAGAACTAAGCATGATCTTATAAAGAGAATCTTTAATATTATCATCTATATCAAGGTTTTAAATTTTTTCCTTGACTCTGCAATCCTTTGCATAGTGTCCAAATCTTCCACATTTGTGACAAGTATCAGACTTCTTATAATTATGTCTATACTTTTTCCTTCTCTTAGAAGAGTCTCCTTTACCTTCTTCAGCCCTTCTAAGCTTCTTTTCAATTCTCTTTTTCTTCCATTTTTCATAGTCCTTTTTGGAATATTTCTTCTTCTTAGGAGTATATTCCTTGTCCTTGGAATTTTGCTTAGGAATATCAAATGCGAATTGTTCACAAAATTCTCCTAATTGCTGCCTTTCATTTAAGTGATGTCGCTTAATCTGTTGATTTAACTTTATTTCATTGCATAAGGAAAGTCCTTCCTGTAAGCAAGCACTTATAAATTATGAGGAATATACTTATGGAAAGCTTATAAGTGCTTGCTTATAGGAAGGACTTTCCTTATGCAATGAAATAAAGTTATGATGATGCTAGATCTCTTTTTCGTAAATCTATGAGATTTGCGATAGGTCTTTCTAGCTTCACGTTCCTCTATGGATCTACGGCTAGATCTCCTTTTCCAGTGGGAACCTTCGGTTCTAGAGGACTTATAATATTTGTCCTTATTGCCATCTTTAGCAACCGGATTGGGTAGACCAAACTGCACACAAAAATCTCCCAATTGAGATTTTTCCTTTAGCTTATCCATCTTAAGCTGTCTAGCCATCTTAAGTTCATTGCACAAGTTCAAACCCTCTTGTGTGCAAGTTCCTATAATCTTTCCATAAGTCAGATCCTTATATGGGATTTCATCATGACCGCCACTGAGACCTTTTCAAACTCTTTCGGCAAATAAAGGAGGAAGGCCATCTATAAACTTAGCTTTCCAATACTCGACCTTATATTCGGGTAATTCCATTACCCTACTAAGATAGGTGTCTTTGTACCATTTGAGATATCCTAAGGGCTGACATTGAAGACCGTTGAGGAGAGTACGAATTGTCTCATGTTGGTTGGTAAATCTACTATTGAAATGTTCCAAAATGGTGAGAATCAGGGTATAGACAACGTCTTCTCTGATTTTTACTAGAGCCATTCCCAGATTATCAATACCTTCATCGGTAGCCACCGCATTAATAATGGAAGCTTTTTCTTTCATGTTAAGATAGTTAACCCACCAGCCTCGTAGTTGACTAGTAAAACCTGCTACAATCATTTTGCAAATGGTCCTATTAGTGTTTTTAACACTTTTGCAACTGGTAGCAAACATCAGCATTCGATGAACAAGAATGGTTAACTATCGATTAGTCAATCCATCTAGATTCCATTCATAAATCTCGGAACCACTGTAAGACGTATTAGTCTGATTCCAGTCATGCTCTTTTATTAGAACATCTTGTGTTTTCTTTCTTTATGTCTCTTTCTCATGTCTTTGATCCATGATTTTCATTTACTGCAGGAAATCTTCCGCATCTTGTAATTCTGCAGTGGACAACATCCTGTTAGTTTCCGCCTGCTGTGACTCTCTAGCGGTGTCAATACTCGTTTCGCTTCGCATTTAAGTGTCAGATTTATCAATCTGAGTAATAGTTTGAAGTAAATTCTTTCTTACTTCTTCTAAATAGTCATGAATCATTTTTTCTTTATCCCCTTCTTGAAAGGAGATTCTCCTGGCAATATGTCGAACGGAGTTACAATCAATAATTCCCTTTTATGAATTTTATTATATTCGTTAATTTGCTCGCTAATGGAGTCTAATAGTTCTTGACCGACTAATTGCTTAGTCTTAGGATCTTGCTTCATTAGCTTGTCCCAGAAATTGTTGTAGTATGTTCGATAAAGACAAGGAATATCTTCCTCGGTAAATCCTATCTCAGGAGTCCATTTATGGACTCCATGGGATCGAAAACTCAATAAAAAATAGATCTGGTCTATTTTTTCCAGCCAGTAGATGTGATTTTCATGATATAATATGCGTAAATCTGGCAATACTTTAGCCCATTATTTATATAAGTTTAGGAATGGTTCTGGTAAGATTCGAACGGTTGCACCGTGGTATGACCACCAATTTATAAACCAATTAGGAATTGGCTCTGCAAAAATCTTTGCGCACACTTTTATGAATCAAGTGAGTTTATGCTTATCATTATTGTAATAGAGCACTTTATCAAATGCTTGGATATAATCCCAATAAGTAAAACTCATTCTGGTATTATTGAGGTTTACCTGTCTTTCCTTCATGGTAAACATACCCCAATCTTCAACAGATATGATCTGTTTAATAATAATTTTTGAAAAGTTATAACTTTTCTCATGTGGGTTATGACCCAAGCCTGAAAAATGCTGAAATTCTGCACTTCCTGTACTTATCAAGATTTCTTCATAGCAGGATTGAGTTTTGTATGACTCACCCGGATATTATAATCCACTAATCAAGTACCTTTGAAATATATTCCAAGGTTCATCCTTCTTTGAAGGTCAGAGTTTTCTAAGAGAAATGTCATTTCTTTTTTCTGTAATTTTTCGTAGGATCTGATATCATCAGTATCTTCTTTTGCGATGGAGGCAAAAGTTTCCTTTTGCTTTTGACCCTCTAGGTAGGCTTGCATATCAGCATATAATGGACTATCTTTTGGAATATCTTCCAAATTGACCATTTGCTTCGAAGTGGATGAAGAATTTTCTATGGAAGAAATCTTTTTATAGATAAAGGTCCTTTTTCCCAATTGTATAACCGGGGAATTTGACGTGGATCTGTATGAAAATCCTTGTGATGAACTGACCATAGCTCCATATGACGGTCTTCTACCTCAGGCTGATTTTCCCCTTCCTCTTCCTTTGATATGAATCCATCGTGGATCCATCCTGTAAATGTAACATCCTTTCGTCATTATTTAGAGAAATAATCCATCAGATAATCATCTGAGTAATACTCTACAATAATATGAGAGAAATCTTCATTTAAAATATTATCAATGATTTTTGTAATGATAAGATCTTTCAGATCTCTAGGTAAAGGTGTGAGAACCCTCAGAATAGAAACGAGAGTTTCAATATCAAGAAAGATCTGAAGAAACATGATTATTGGATGTATTCCCTATATAATAAATCCGGTAAAGAGTTATCAACTCCCTTCTTACATTGAATTTCAAAGTCAAAAGGGGCTAATTGCACTTGCCACCTTGCAAATATTAATTTCGATGCGTCATGCTTGAAATCTTTATCAAACATAAATTTCACCGATTGTGCGTCAATTTTTATCAAAAACTTTTGGTTGTATAAATCGTTCTGAAATTTTAAAACGCATTTAATGATAGTCAGTATTTCAAGAGCCACCGTCGCGTACTTCTTCTGAGCCTCATTCCATTTTCCAGAATGAAACCTAATTAGATATTCATTTTTATCATGGGGATTAATTTGTTTAAGAATCCCTCCATAACCAATATTAGAAGCATCTGTGTCAATAATCTTTTGCCAAGCAGGGTTGGCGAGGGTTAAGCACGGTAGTGATTGCACTCGTGACTTGATTTCTTTTGACCAAGTTAGTATGAATGTCATTCCAAGGAGACTTATAATCTTTCTTTAACCTGTCATATAATGGGGCCAAATCTCGAGAAAGATTTTTATAGAACGGGGAAATGTAGTTTAAACTCCCCAAAAATCTCTGCAGTTGAGTCCTGTCGATAATAACATCAGGAAATTTTGAGGCAAAGTCAATAGCTATTTGAATAGGAGTGACCCTTCCTTGAAAAATTTGATGTCCTATAAATCGAACATCTGTTTGGAATAAACTCATTTTTGGTTTTGAAATAACCAAACCATTTTTATTACAATTTTCTTGAAAATATCACGATGCTTGTTATGCATTTCAAATGTTTTAGAAGACACTAGAATGTCATTTATATAGACAATAATAAAATCCATATAAGGGTTAAATATATCATTCATAATTTTCTGAAATTCAGATGGAGCATTTTTTAAACCAAAAGGCATGACATTCCATTTGTATTGTCCAAACGGGACATTGAAAGTTGTTCTATAAGAATGCTCTTTAAAGATTTGTATCTGCCAATAACCTAATTTTAAAACAAATTTTGAAAATATATTGGCATCATATAATCTAGATAGTAAATCTCTTTTATTTGGAATAGGATACCTAATCCATTTTAATTTATGTTCAATGGTTTATAATTAATAACCAATCTCGGGACTCCTCGTTCCCTCTCCACCGCGTTATTAACATAAAAGGTTGTGCATGACCAAGGAGACTTAGAAGGTTTTATCAAACCCTTTTGTAGGAGATTATCAATCTCAGTTTTGCAAAATTCTAAAAACTCAGCGTTCATTTGGCAGGGCTGAGATTTAGTAGGGATATCATCCTCAGAGAAACCTTCTTCGTATGGAAGAGTTATAATGTGCTTTTTTCGATTCCAAAAGGCACTAGGGTGATCTGCACATATATCAACGGCGATCTGCTCGGAAATCAATTTGATTTTTTCCTGTACTTTAGCAGATTTCAGAGAGTCAAATATATTCATGCTGAATAATTCCATTTGTAAGCAATCCATATGACTTTGCTTCATATTAATTAAAGCATTAGTATCCCTGGTTACTGGATCTGTAACAAAAGAATATGTTAGCTCATTGTCTTTGTAAATGGCGGAAAAACCTTTCGAGTTAATACCTATGAAAGGAAAAATTGCATTTATAAAAGGGGTACCTATAATTGGAGGGTTTAATTAATTTTTAACTAAAAATATGAAATGAGGAATGCAGACTTTATTTTGACAAATTTTTGCATTAGGCAATTAAACTTTATATCTAAAGCATGTCCTGATGCAGATTTGACCAAATGAGTAGTTTTTTGAAAATATTTTGTAGGCACTAAACCTTCTTGAATACAGCTAACTTCTGCACCGCTATCAATCATGGCAATGTTAGTAATCAAAAAATTGTTATCAATCAGAATGGTACATTTAACATACCATTTATGAGCAGTCACAATTTGCATCATTTCTAAAAACATATCTTGTTTAGGATCAGGATTAACAAGTTCTTTTTCAACATTTTTTTAGAAATGCCTTTATTCTTGGAAAACCTGTCTTCAGAATTATTAATCTCAATTTGAGTAATTCTATGATCACAAATCAAGTGATTTTATTTTAGAGATTTGATCTCCCTTTTTAAATTCTCAACTTCAATTTTTAAATCATAGAAGGAAGAATCTTTCTCAGGAAAAGCATTTCTTTTTAAAAGACGATCATCAACCTCCTTTAGAGAGTAAGGAGCTGAATATTCAAATTCATTTAAATCGTTCTTCTTGTTTTCAAAAGGTTTAGAAGAACTTGAACCAGCTTCGTTAGACGTAGCCAAATTAAATAAAGTCTAGTACTTATTTAATTTTTTCAAAATTAATAATAATAATAATAATAGTAATAATAATAGTAATAATAATAGTAAATACTAATAGTAATATGAGCACTAAAAGTACTAGACTTGAAGAGGTAGATATACCTCAACTAGGGTAATCCACCTAGTCATAGATCTATGACTCACCCGGATAGAATAATCCACTGATCAAGAACCATTCCTAAACTTAGATAAAGAATGGGCTAAAGTATCGCCAGATTTACACAGATTATATTATGAAAATCACATATGCTGGCTGGTAAAAATACACCAGATCTACTTTTTTTATTGAGTTTTCGATTCCATGGATCCATAAATGGACTCTTGAGATAGGATTTACCGAGGAAGATATTCCTTGCCTTTGTCGGACATACTACAACAATTTCTGGGACAAGCTAATGAAGCAAGATCCTAAGACCAAACAATTAGTCGGTCAAGAACTGTTAGATTCCATTAGCGAGCAAATTAACGAATATAATAAAATTCCTAAAAAGGGAATTGTTGATGATAACTCCGTTCAACATATTGCCAGAAGAATCTCCTTTCAAGAAGGGGATAAAGAAAAAATGATTCAGGACTATTTAGAAGAAGTAAGAATGAATTTACTTCAAACTATTACTCAGATTGATAAATCTGACACTTCGATGCAAAGAGAAATGAGTATAGACACTGCCGGAGAATCACATCAGGCGGAAACTAACAGAATGTTGTCCACTACAAAATTACAAGATGCGAAAGATTTCCTGCAGCAAATAAAAACCATGGATCAAAGACATGGGAAAGAGACATAAAGAAAGAAAACGCAACCATGTGAAGGCGAGCCCACTCAACAGGAGATACACTGTTGCCAGAGCCCACTCAAACAATAGAAACATTGTTCAGTAGCAGTAGATACACTATGTAGGGACCCAGATGTTGGGACCCCTTTACTATTTCTAGATTCCTTCTGTCTTTTTATTTTGTCTATATAAACCAATGTATTCCTAAGAAGAGAGGCATCAGAAAAAATTACGATCACTCTCTCTTTTCAATAGTTGTTAGTCATTGTAAAGTCATCCTTTTGTAGCACTGTTCCGATCTCCGATCAATAAATAAATCAGTTCAGTTCTTCAGTTCTTGGACTTTGGTGACAACCGTCCTTATAAGGTGATTTTATCTTTTAGTCTTCTTTTAACTCTGTCTCTCCTAGTCAAGACCATGTCCGGCTAAAGATCTCATATCTATGTTGAATAGCTAACTTCTCTCCTATATAGACCATGAACGGATCTAAGCTTTATTTAAATATAAAGGAATTTTAGTATGGATTCTCTACTTGGTTCTGAGATCGAGGTACAGTCGGATCTAGTACTACTCTTATTGGCTTTGCCTTAGTGGCTCCGTCTGGCCAGTGGTGGTTCTCAGCCCGAAAAGGAGTTTAAAGTAGGGCGCCTTATACCCGGTTAGAACTGCCAGACACATGGGCTCAATAAGATGTATGTATTAGATACTTGACATACCCTTTGCTCAGGTAAAAGTATCACCATGCAGTCTGAGAAACTATGCCAAAATTCTTGTGTATTTCGATTCTTTCGCAGGCGGACTACCGCTAGCTTAAGGATGCTTGACTTGCTAGATCTATGACTGGGAGGATTACCGCTAGGTCCTTGATCCTCTAAATCTGATATCAGAGCCTAGAACTTTCATGCTATATATGAGATAAAGGTGAATTATTCATCATACATATGATCTTTTCACCCATGGATCTGGGAAAAACGAGTATTAAAAGTACTAGACTTGAAGAGGTAGATATACCTCAACCGGGGTCATCTGCCCAGTCATAGATCGAGATGTTGAATATTCAACATCTTTTGAAAAAGTACTAGACTTCTAAACCTTAGTATTACTATTTAGTATTACTATTAGTAGTACTATTTAGTATTACTATTAGTAGTACTTATTTATTACTATTATTAATAATAGTAGTAATAATAATAATAATAATAATACTAATAGTAATACTAATAGTAATAAGTAGTAGTAAATAGTAGTAGTAATAGTAATAGTAATTACTAGTAATAATAATAATAATAATAATAATAATAATAATAATAATAATAATAATAATAATAATAATAATAATAATAGTAATAGTAATTGTTATAGTAATAGTAATAGTAATAATAATAATAATAATAATAATAATAATTACTATTATTATTATTATTATAATGATAATGATAATAATGATGTTTGTCATGCCGAGCCTACACCCTCGACGTGATCAGCATTCGAGAACCATTGCTAGTTCCCAAGCGAAACCTCGATTTGACTGACTACTTAGAGGAAGATTTGATTTATTCTAATTAAAAAGCTCAGTATAAATATTAATGGTTGTATTATTAATATTGCAATGATAATCGCTACATTAATAAATTCAAATGACCCTTAAGCGGTTGAATCATGAAGTAATCTTTTTTTATATAAAATCACGAGATCTGATTGCACATAATCTGATCTCTCTACCTATGATATATCCTTGCACGTAATCAATCAATACTTGACAGTTAATTAATAGGTAATTGTCACTGTATGAAATATCCTTAGTCACATAGTTTAACAAGTAGATATTAAATAAATTTTTAATAATTGCTTACAATATGGACAAAAATGTACAATTTAATAAATCAAAGCTTATACTTTCTGCTTCAATTTGTTTGTCATATTTTTCTTTTTTTTTGTCCGTTTGAAGAATATGTTTTTTATTTCACTTTTTGACATTTTGTATAACTTAATTTAATATCATAATATAATTTGTAAGCTCAACTAAATTAATTTTTTTATGTTACAAAAATAGATCTGATTTGTAAGGTCAACTAATTATAAGTCAATGCTATACAACACGTTCTTTCAATAAATATGATACATAAATTAGTAAGATTCGATAATTTTGATGTAATCAAAATTAACCTTCATTGAATTTCAAAACGCTCTTTAAAATAAAAATATTAATTTATCGATTAAATAATACACCTCCGATTGGCTTTGCAAAAACTATTTTTGATTAATAGAAATTATGTTCAATAAGAAAAATATTTTTTCTTAAGTATATGTATATTACTTAATATATTCATTATTAATCACTCGAGTTAATTTCCTAAAGGTCAGTTAAAACTAGAAGCCTCGAGGTCCCCACAAAAGGTCCTTCTAGACCTAACTCAATGTTATAGACCTAATAAAAGCATTAGAATACCATTCTGAGACTGTCTAACTGAATTTAGACCAGAGTCAACCGTTCAAACATCATAAGCTCCAAAACATTAAAACTTGCACAAAACCCAAACAAACGAGGCGTCTGAAATGTCATTCACAGAAATCTCTAAATATTGAGAAGATCTTAAAGTGGAGAAAATTATCTTAAAGGTCCATTACATAAAATCTTGTACTTAATTAATAATTGTAAATATATTATGTGGTTTTAGAATTATCATAACTCCTACTTCCCGCAAAGTTTTTTTCAGGTGAATATGATTTGATCTTTTAACTGTAAAACATAAGAATGAAATTTTATAAGAATCTAGATGACAGGGGAATACTGATGATGATTTATTCCGAAGTTTGCCACACGCAGGCTTTCTTTGTGTGTGTTTGGTATGAAAGAAAATATTGAGTTCAAAAATGTTTTATTGAAAAATAAGTATGTTTGTTATAAATTTTTAACCTTGTGAAATAAATAAAGTTTAAGGGAACAATTTTTAAATTTAATTGAGGAGTGAAACTACAAATTTTCAGTGGGACAAATTCATGTATTTTATTATGATAGGAATAGTTTAGTTATTTTGAATTAATTTTCTAATATCAAGCTTTTTGTAGTCCATGTTGTTCATGAATAATTACAAATTAAATGAAATATGATTTCTTGATGAAAAAGAAAGACCTAATAGGTGATGAAACTTGTAGATATCAAAAAAGTTTTATTCCATCAAGGAAGCAATGTTTTTTTTACTGTTTCTACAGTTTTTCATTAAAAATTAGCCCACAAATTTCTCTACATACATGTAAGTATAATCTTTGAAATTGCTTCTACTACTTATATTTGGAATTCCAACACTGATGACATGGTGGAGAGTTACATGGACTGGATGCGCCATTTGTCTTTACCTTTTATACAATGCTTGACAAGGGATGAATATATCCACTCAACATATCTAGCATAATCAACTAGCTCACAATGTACTAGTAGTACAACAAAAACAACTTTTAGCAACAATATATAGACATTAATAAAGACTGCCAAAGTCTTTATCGGCATTAGTTATGTTTCATTAGAACCAATGTGGCTAAAGATTTTAAAGACATATATAAGGAGTGCTAATTGCCGCTAAAATTACATACTTAGCGACAATTAAGCTATTGCCATTAATTAACTTCTGCTAATGATCATTTTTGATGTAGTGAAATCGTATCTTTCATAAGCCTTATGGAACCAGAAGAAAGGAATAGTCTTATCATATGTTTTCATAACAATTCCAAGTTGTCCACGTACCTGTCATGATAGTATTTGCCATAACCCACCTGTACGTAAACAAACACATATTTCAAAATGAAAAGTAATAGACATATTGGACAGAAATAACAAGCAACGAGTAATTTAAAGCAATATTTAAGAAGCACAACGGAAATGAAAGTTAACAATAATAAATACAAAGCACGAACACAAGATCCGAACCACTCGCTTCTCCACCTCTACCCTCTCTTGAAATACCTCCAATATACACTAGTATTCTGCCTACTGGCACCCTTCTCAATCAACCTACCTACCAGATACTTGATCATAGCCTAACCATTCTACCACATAGAGAAATCCCCCAAATACAACCACCAACATTTCCACTAACCGTTCACGTCATACCCCTACTTATCGTCACATTACCCAGCCATAGTCACATAATGCATTACATCACGCTCCCTTAACACTAAACCCAATATCTTTCCCCCAAGGTGAAATCCACCTAAGCATATTTCATCACACACGCTACCTCTACTCTTTGCCATTACAACACACGAACAACCCTTACTCTCTATTACTCGCCTCTTGAACATTTTACCCTTCCACTATACCTAACAGGTTCGCTCATTACAACGAACAATCAAATATAAACCATCATACAAGTGCCCACTAAGTGCAACATAATCAAGTCAATACAACATAAACTCACATGCGCATATCAACATATATGATATCATCAATATTTACGAACAATCGAACAACTTCACATTTTTTATCACATCATTGGTCCTCTCATGGAACTCAAACCCAAACAGTTAATCATGTTGGAACATGGCAACCGATCCCATAGTTATGCCATAATGTGGAAACCGATCCAATAGTTATGCCGGAACGTGACAACCGATCCAAGTTAGTTATGCCGAAACGTGGCAGCCGATCCATTCAACACATCACAATCACAATCACAATCATAAGTATATCTTCAAGATCATACATTTAAGTCATGATTTCATGGCAATCATAGTTTACCCATCTCAATTACAACAAGTGTGATCAGCAATGCAATATTCATATACAAATATCAATTTGACCATACTTAGCCCTAGTTCATCATCTAAGTACTTCCTTCTAGGGTTTAGTCGCAATTCATCATAAATCCTCAATTCAATCACTCCAATTTATGATCTAGCATGCATTCATAAATCTAGTCCCATTCATGATTTCTTAGTCTTATTCTTGAACCAATTGTATCCATGATAACAATTCTAGAGTCCCTAAAAATTCATCATTTCCTCTTTTCTAGGCATACACCCACGTACTTTGATTTCTAGGGATTATTCATGGAATTTACTTGGTGCACGAAGGTCTACACACAACCCTACCATTGATTTCCATATATTACGTAGTAAGCACAGATTTATAACTACTCAATTCATAAAACCTAGCCTACCTGGGCACCAAGCAGATGCACAGAGTTTTGACTTCGTTTCTAGTTTTCTAGGCTTCGCGACGGTGAATTTGGCCATGAATACGCAAGATATTGCCATCCTCACGTTAGAATTCTCCTTCTCCTTCCTTCCCAAACTAAAAGCAGCTTTTCTGAGGTGTCTAGGGTGTTTTACGACTTATTTAGGTATTTTAGGAAGGTGGAGAAAATAGGATTTCTCGTAATTTACGTTCTGCCTCGCCTATCCCGCTCTGGTGCCAACTTACCCCACTCTGGCACTGCCGTCCTAGAGGCAGATGGCTCGCTCTGGCGGGATAATGGCCCAGATTTTTCTCGGATTTTTGTCCCTCCTAATTAACGATGGTTCGAGTCATTACAGTAGGCATGCTAAAATTCTTCAAACTACCTTAAATAAGGTTAAGGCATGCATTTTAACTGTAAAGCATGGTTCAAAGTAGAAACTCATCCAAAGACTAGCCAATAAACATGAATTTACTAGCCAAGAAAAATCTAATTATCAGTAAGTCGTAGCCCACCTCAAAGATTACCGCACCTTCTCCAAATCAATTGTTTCCCCATTTCGAAAAACATCTGACCCCTGCCATGTTATCAAATAAATTATCACAATGACAACATAGACGTTTTGACTCCCAAATTAAATAATTAATGATTGGGCCAAACAAATAGAAAAAATGACATTAAGGGACCCGCACCAGGAATCCCAAAATTGAGTCCATCAATTCGTCCCATATAGCTCTAGGAACTTGTGCCTAAAAAATTGGCACAATCCAAGCATGAATACAAGCTAAAACAGATCATACAATATAAAGATTGAATAATCACTATTAAAGAGAGAAGAGAGGTTTATTGGATAAACATTTTATTTCAAATACAAGTCCCCCACACCGTCCCGATGATCACAAAATATTGTCTTGACAATTCCAAGCAAATATTTATTGAAATCAGCTCAGACTAAGCTCTATAACTCAAAATATCGAGTTCAAAAAATTGGAAAGAGTTCTAAAATTAAGAGACTCATCTTCATTAAAAGACAAAGTTCTGCATCACTCTTGCAATGTTCTGGGTCGCGATCGCGACCCCCACAAAAGCAAGACATCGAGATTGGAAAGCTCAAACCTCGGGATCCCACTGATATAAGGTAGTCAACACACACAAAATGCTCATTGCAACCAAAATTAAAGGTACAGTTTCCTTCGCTAATGCTGAGGACTTTAAAATGACCTCAATGTAGGATTTTACATGAACCAGATTCTGTTGTATCAGCTAGATAATCAAGTTTAACAATTCTTTGATGGGGTTCTTTTGGAGTCATTCAGAACCCCGTACACTCTAATAAACTATGCTACCCAAAGAAATTTAACATTTCCGACTCAACCGAGATGTAAATGCTTCACTTAAGATTAAGGTCATGTCGACAAAAAGTGGATCCCACACCCAAGCTTAATTTTAAGCAAAATTCCTCAAGATAGATTGGAATGATCATTGAAATCTTGATGTCCATACCATAGTTCCTTCTAAATCAAAGTCATTATTCCGAATCAAACAAAACTATTAGAATTACATTCAAAGACGAGCTACCTAAAGTTTTACCCGAAGTAAACTATTCAAATTCCGAAAGCCCAGAAATACAAAAACTCACATAAAAACCAAATGAACAACTAGGTGACTGTCCAGAAACTCATAAATCATTTAGGTCACTATAGAAAAGCTCTAAACACTGAAAATAATGCACTAAATAGGAAATGACTTAGTTGGTCATTAAATCACTTATGCACGCACCCTCTTACTACTATACAAGGTGAGAACTCAACAAACACAAGAAAAAGAAGTATGATGATAATCCAACAAAATATGTGGATTTCCATCGTAAATATTTTTTGTTGATTAAAGTAGCTAGAAACAAACAAGGGAAAAGACTATCTTTGATACACAAGCCTGGAACACGACCATCCACCTCCAAACACATTCATAACCTTGCTGCCCAAAACAAAATAGATCTAAATTGTGAAACATTCAGGGAAATGTAAATTTTGGGTCGTGGGTCTCCCATGTGGACCGACCCGACCCAACTCAACCCAGTTTTGCTTGACCCAATCCGTTTGTTATCCTATCTGATTTAATTAATCAATTAATTAAATAGATAATCCTTTTAAAGGATAAGAGAGAACAGTTACAGAATAACTGTTCAACCTCCCTTTAAAAGGCTCCTAGTGGGAGTAACTTTTTTCAGACGTGGGAATGTAAAAGAGAAGAGGGGGAGAACGTGAGAAAGGTAGAAACAAAATATAAGTAAAGAAATAGAGAAGAAAGTTCTTTACACAAATCTATCTACACACAAAGGAGACTCTTAGTTTGTAAGCAAAAATGATCTTGGTTTCCTTGTGATTCAAAGAGAGATCAGGAGGAATTCCTTTCGACAACAAAATTAACAACAAATATTTTCGCTGCAAGTTATAAGGTACACATCTTGTTGTTGTTTTCCCCTTAAAAGTCCTTCATTGGTATCAGAGCCATCGTTAATTGATCCCATTATTTGATGTTTCCATGTGCATTCACTGTATTGTTGCAAAGATATAAACTGTAATTAATTTTTTCTTGAAAATCAATGAAAAGAAAAAATATGGAAGGAGTTAGGATATTTTTTAAGGCCTATTTGAATGTGTATTAATTATATGGTAAATAGGATTCAAAATCCTATTTGATTCTGACTCAGATTGTAGATAGGATTCCTTGTCCTACAAAGAAAGAAATTCTGTCAATTTTTTTTGAAAAACTGCTTCTGTTTGTAGCAATCTGGAAATTGATTGTACAATATTTTAGGTCAAAATTTATTTTTTCATGATCTGCTCGTTCATAGCTTTTCGAAAATATGTTATATTAAAAAACGGATTTAAAACGAGTGAGATATGAATTTTTGAAAGTTGGTTGTTTTGACTATTTTTTTCCAGAAAAACTACTTTTGTTGGTTGCAATCAAGAAATTGGGTGTACAACTTTTCAAGTCACGATCTGCTCGTCCGTAGCTTTCCAAAAATATATTATAATAGAAAAACGGATTTAAAACTAGTAAGATATGAATTTTTTGAAATTGGGCTGAAAAAAATAATAATACCAAAAACGTTTTCTTTTAAGATTAATTTTTTTGGGATGAATTTTATGTCCATTTAGGATTACTCTTTTTGGAAAATGAATGTGTCCTTTTAGGATTTTTTCAAATAGAATGTATGTTTTATATATTATGTTTTTCAAATATCGGTCTTGTTGATTTGTTTAGTCCTTATGTTCCTTAAACAGTTTTTTTGTTTCTTCTCCAAATGAAAGTGACATATGTTGTCACATTGAATGGTTCAACCAATCTTATTATTTCATTGTTCCTATTTCAGACATAGTTGAACAGGAACAAACTCGAATTATTCCAAGTGAGAGTTCTCGAAATCGAGCTAAAGGACAATGTAGAAGAGCACGTCGGAGGAGGACATGTTTCCGAGGATGAGAAATCATATGGATTGGTGTCCCGAGGGCCACACATAATTTGTTAAGGAATCAAAGGGTCATTCGAAGGAAAAGAGATAAAGATCTGAAAGAATTTATATCTTTGAAGATGGACCCTCTTGATTCTTTATTAGACTTGCTCATATCCCTTAACACGAAATTCGATGAGGTTAATGAAAGTGTCATTAAAGTTGAGGAGTGGGTTGCATATGACGTTTTGTATCATTCCTTATCAAAATACTGGAAGCTTGATTAAAACTTATTTCGAAATTGGGGATAATGAACCATTATGAAAGTATGTGGTGAATATAGGAGTCAAGTGGGTAAAACTTCACAACATAAACCTAGTTTAGTATTGAATTTTGTTGTTTATTCTTTATAAATTATGTAATGAACATCATTGATTATGCTTTAAATATGAATATTTGTGTTTTATCCTTTTTTTTTATAAGTGGATTATTATTCAATTGCATATTATCATATGGTATTTGATTATTAGACATGTAAATCTTTGTGATTATGGTCTAAAATATATTAGTGTACACATTAAGAAGTTAGTTTCAAATTTTGGTTAAATATTTAGTTCGTAGATGATGATTGGATGCTTACGTGTCTTTTTGATTTTACATTTAAGTATGAAACTGAAAAGTCCGAGATTTGGACTCATTTAGGGCTTTGTTTATATAGATTTAGTGTTCCCAAATGCTTAATTTGTGCCATAAACTGATGCTAAAGCCTTGATTTTCAGTTATATGGATTGAGGAGCAAAGAAATGACACTAACAGGGAAAAAGGAACAAAACAAGCTGAAGGAATGAAGAAGGGCGATCTTGAGGATCGCCAAGAGCACTTGGCGTGTTGCCGAATGGCTAATTTGACTGCCTAAAGTTCCAGTGTGCCAAGCCCTGAAAGAAGAAACCAAGTCGGCGACGAAAAGGAGTAGTTGGTGAATCGATGAGCAGTTCCGCGATGCAAAGAGAGATCGCCTAAAGTTCTAGAACTTGAGGATGCTAAGTGCCAAGGTAATAAGGCGATGAAGGAGATCAATGGGTGGATCGCCGAGTGGTTCGGCGAGCATGACTTACTTCGCCAAACGACCCTTCGTGTCTTATATTGGGCATCTATAAATTAGATTTTGAACATTTTATTTAGGAAGAACTTTCTGTTGCATAAGTTGGACAAGACTGAATTAGTTTAGAATAGTTTTCTCTTGAGTTTTTCACTAGACATGGAGAATTTTGGAGATTCAATCTGGAGATTTTGGATGTGGGTTTTGAATATTCTGCAAATTGAGCATGCAAAGACTAAATCTCTCTTACCCAGTTGATGGCTAATCAATTTGGTAATCAGTTTTACTCTTTTATGATGTTTGGCTAAAACCCCAATTCTAGGGGTGTGATCATGTGATTATGGGTTGAAATAGTTTATAGGTATTGTTAATTACTAGTTTAAATGACAAATTGAAGTGAGTTTAATCATTAATTGAGGTTTAATCTAAGAATTGTAGTTGCAAATGCAGTTCTAATTTTGTGTTCTTAGCTTGCTCGAGAGAGAGAGGTGTTTTAGAACTAAGATTATTGATTAATGATTTGTAGGTATTGGGTTGAGCTACGTTTAGCGAGAGAGAGTGAATCTTAAACCCAATCCTACCTATCTAGCTTGAAAGAGTAGATAAATTAAAGTATGGGTTGTTCTCAATTGTCATGCTTGTTGATGTTCGAAAGAAATCACCTGATTATGGATAGTTGTTTGAGAGAAAGTTATCTCCCTTCTAGTCTAGCCTACTCACTGATATTTAGCTATTTACTAGTAGTTTCAATTACCCATATATTGAAATTTGCCTATAATCGATCACATCCCGAGAATACCTCTCCTTATTATTATTTCAAATTGTTTGTGATTGCTTTGTAGTTGATAATTGCAAACCAAAACTCCCCATCTGACATTCATGTCACCCCTTTAATTTGATTCATATCTTTTTTTTGATAATTTCTATTCATATGGACGATTAGACCACGTTGGACTTCCTAATTGAATTTGAACACTTGCCGCTTCCTGTGGGATTCGACCCCAACTCAATTGTTGGGTTTTATACTTATTAACGATCGTTGACACCTAGAATTAGAAGAGGTTTGCTTGAAACATTAAATCTAAATGGCGCCGCTGCCAGGGAGTGGTGTTATTTGACGTTCTTTTGGTGAAGTTGAATTGTGATCTTTTTAGTTATAGTTGAATCTACTTATTTTATTTTTGGTTTTGTGTTGCTTGTGTGAAAACATAGAAGGAGATGAGCGTTAACGAAAGTAATGGTAGCCAGGTGGGCCACCAAGATGACATTGGGAATCTCAATGCTGTCAATGACCCAAACCAAGTGGGTGGTGTTAGGGCAATTCGTTTACCTCCGGTTAAAGGAAACGATGTTTTTCACATCACAAGTACCATGCTTCAACTCCTACAACTGAAGGGTTTCTTTGAGAAGGGGGGTGGCTCAAGAGGATCCACATGAGCATATAATAAATTTTGTTGATGTATGTAACCATTCTCATTTAAGAACATATCGCAAGAATCAGTCCGTCTTAGTTTGTTCCCATTTTCTCTAATGGGCGAGGTGAGCAAGTGGTTGGCTGAGTTGTCAAGAGATTCCATCACTTCGTGGGATGAACTTACTACTGGATTCCAAGTGCAATTTTTTCCTCCTTCAAAGATGATGACTCTTAGGGATAGCATCCAAGGTTTCAAATGCTTGGAAGGTGAGACAATCCATGAGACATGGCTGAGGTTTAAGAAATTGGTGTTGTAATGCCCAACTATGGACTTCCAGATAATGTACTACTACAATACTTCTATAGAAGCCTCGATTCAGTGAACAAAAGAGTGGTTGATCAACATTTTTCGGGTGGTATAATGCAACAACCCTATGCAATAGCATCCCAACTCCTTGATTGCATGACCAAGATTAACCGGGCATGGTACACTTGCGAAGACCAAGTCTGTCCTCTTACTTATAAAATGACCAAAGAAAAGATCGAAAAGGATCAAGAGAGAGACCAAAACATGGCCAAAATGATGACCCAGCTGGACATCTTGGCCAAAAATGTCATGGGTGCTGGTGCAAAGAGTGTCAATGCTATGGGTGTTGGTGGTGTAAACCCCGATGAAGAAAAATTTGAAGTGTTGTACAATGAGGAAGTAAACTTCCTAGCCAATCAAGGAGGAGGTTATCATGCAAAGTACCCAAGGTAGGGTGGAAATCAGGGTTGGAATAGAGAGGAAGGCTGGAGTGACCGTGACAGAGATTGGTGTGATCGAAACGCCACTTGGAAGGAAAGAGAGGGGTAGAAGGATAGGTATGTGCCTCCCCATGAGCTTTAAAATTCTAAGGAATCTGAAGGTGTCCGTGCGGAAGACATGCTCTCATGCATTCTCAACAAAGTTGAGGGATCAGACAAAGTGTTAAAAGAGATGAAGGAGGATGTCTCTACACTTAATTAGACGGTCACCTCTCACTCCGTCTCTATCAAGCAGCTGGAGACCCAAATGGGTCAAATTTTTTCACATTTGAATCCAAGACAACAAGGGGGATTTGCCTAGTGATACAATGGAAAACCACAGAAATGAAGCTTGATTTGGTACTTGCGTCATGCCACAACGTTAACTAAGGCAATTCTTAGGAAGCAACCCAAGTTTTTAATGCTTTAAATTTGTTTTTGAATAACGGGTGTTGATTGTGCAGGTTGAAAAGTGAAGTGTGTTTGAAAATAGGTAGTTTGGCGAGCCAAGAGTCAGGTCGGTGACTCGTTGAAGAGGTCGGCGAGCCCAACTTGGACCGCCGTTGGACCCACAAAATATGAAGTGGAAGTCTGTAAAACTCGGTGAGCTAATTGCTTAATTGTCAATTCGCTGAATAGGTCGGCAGCCTGATTTTCTCCACCGTGTGGACCCCCAAACTGACTAGAGATCCTGTAAAACTTGGTGAGGTAAGTAATCACTCGGCAGATCGTCGAGTGATTCGGCGTGGTCAATTTATACCACCGAAAGGGCCGCAAACTGAAAGCTTTTAAAATGCCAAATGGTTTAAGATTTCAAACTTTCACCCGCACTTTAGATCTTCCATACTTTCCTATTTTTATTCGCTTTGTGTGTTTAATATTGTGCTCGAATTTGGATTACTTTGCCGCCTAGCGTATCAAATTCTCAATTCGGCATTCAGGTTAGTTTTCTGAACCCCGCACCTTCGATTAGTGGTTGCACTCGAATGCTTTCGGTAAAATTGTGTTGCTCTGTGTTGGTTCTCTATGTGAATCATGTTTTATGTGTTGGATTGCCTATTTTGTGTTTTGAACTTGTGCCTAAATGCTTAACATGATGAATCACTATGTTTAATGCGTTAAAATTGATTCTAAATTGTTGGGTTGCGGTTAATTTGTATTGGGTTTAGTGGGGTGAAGTCTAAGTAACCCTGAATTGAGCCAAATGACGCAATTTACCCATTTATGGAACATTTGATGTCATTCTTAAGGATAAAAGTCACAGATGGCCAATTTTGGTCAAATCGGGGGAAGTCTGAGTACCCCGAAGGCGTGGGTCCTATGGGTCTGGGTTGAATTGAGTGTTGTTTGTGTTTGATTTTGATTTGGGGGGCTGCGGGAATGATTTTGGGAAACGGGGTTGAAAATTGGAACGTTGGGCAGTTTGGCGACATGGGTCGAGCTAGCCGAACGGTTCGACGGTTCGGCGACGTCCCCTTTGATCGCCCTTAATTTATTAATTTGGCTAAGTAGGGTCTGTAACTTTCGACGGGAAGCCTGAGCTCGCCTAGTTCACTTGGTGTCTCGCCGAAAGGTTCATTTGATTGCCCTTTCTACTCCCCTAACCCCTAAGACACACTGTAATATTCGGCCGGCTAGTCTAGGCTCGCCAATGGTATCGACGATTCGCCGAAAGGCCCTGAACGTTGCCGACATGCGTCGTTTCTTGGAAATTTTGAAGCTTGTCCTTTCGGCGAGCCCTGGCTTGCCCAAGTGACTCGCCGACTAGTTTGGCGAGTTTTTCTGCAACTTTCTTGAATGATTTCTAACACTTTTTAGTGTATTTTGCAAATATGGCTAGGACAAATTTGGATGAAAATGGCATGTTGCCCCGCAAACGAGCACAGGATATTGTAATAAATGAGGGGCCAGCTGCTTCCACAAAAAATGGAAAGAAAGCACCTCCAAAAGGAGACAAAGGCAAGGGTAGCGCGCCCGTAGCTGAGAGACCGGAGCAAAACTCCAGCAGTGATGGGAAATCTTTTGATTCTCAGGCCTCATTCTCCGAGCCTGAGGATGATCAATCACTACAGATACGGCAAGCAGAGATTCATACAAAAGCTCGTCAAGATTCATCTAGGATCTGTAGTTTACCCCTCTTCTACTGATACAGTGCCAGCTCCAGCACATACGATGGTCCCAACACCACCAGTTCAGGGTCCACATCCCCGGTTACTCAACCGGCTAAAGGCTGAGAGATTGAGGACCATCCTAGAGGAGAAACAATTGTCCACGGATGGTGTGGTGGACAGGTACCCTCTTGTGTGGGACATACTCCGGTTCCACATGTTCGATATATAGTGGCCCATACATTCCCACCTAGGTTAGAGAGTTCTACACTGCATATGGTGACTTAGTACCCCAGGGGAAGAAGAAGGCCAGTGCCTTCAGACCGGTGGAGTCTGTGATGGTTCGGGGGAAGATAGTGGGATGAAACAACTATCATATTAATGTTGCACTTGACAGGGATACAGGTTTTGAGCATGACTACCAGAGCTTGATCACAGCACAAACTCTGGATGGTCTCAAGGGATGGCTAGCTCCCCTCATTTCTGACACCACCCCGAGGTGGATTGAGGCTGAAGCCCTTATTGAGAAGAAGGACTTGAACATAGCAGCTCGGTATTGGTTCGTTTCATTAGTATCTTAATCATGCCGTCACAGAACGAGTCCATTCTCCGCCACCCAAAGGTGGATTGTCTCGGATATATCATTACCAAGAAGCGGCTGAATTTGGGGTTAATTATAGAGTAGGAGATGTCCATGAGGGCCAAACAACGCCAGACATCCCTTCCATTCCCAATGCTTATTGTAGAGTTGTGTCGGAGGTCTGGAGTTCCTCTTGACGAGAAGAGGGATGTTGAGGTTACACCCACATCCTCTACCTACATCTAGCGCATAAAGGCCGAGTACACACTGGATGAAGCGGATAGGAGGAGAACAGCTCAGGTGGACACATTCCCGAAGGTTGATGTTGATTCTATACCTGCAGAGGAAGTCTTGCCTACTCCGGCCTCCGGGCCTTATGGTACATCTACTTTCACTCTTTCCCAGGCCCAGTTTCTACTACTGCCTCCCAGCCTTCTAGAGCTACTTCAGGTACCACTGCCTTAAGGACTCCGATCACTCAGGCCATACTCCTCAAGAAGGGCCATTTTGCCAATGTGCGGGCTTCCTGGTTAGAGGTCGAGGTGCCCTGGATGATTGAGCGAGCCATTTTAGCTGCTTTGAAACCTCTCCAGACTTCCATTGATGCTCTCACGGCGAGAGTAACGATTTGTGAGAGAGGACAGAGGGTTACTATTGAGATTACGACTTTGAAAGCCGAGGTTTCCGAGTTGAGGAAGGATGTGGACCATCTGAAGTTAACATACTTCACTTCAGTGTTTGAGTTGGCAGAGGTTCTTGATGTTCCGAGTGCAAATGTGCCGGCTAGTTCTGATATGCCTCCGTCTACCACCGGATATGAGACTATGGAGGATGTGGCTATTGCTGAGTAAGAGGCGGAGAAGATGAGGAGCAGCTCAATGTTTAGGAGGCGACCATTTATAGAGACCTGCCTGATTTAGAGGAGACAATAAAACAGTCAGTCATTCATACATCATTAACAGATACCTCCAGGGTAGGCACTAGCGGAGCCACAATTGTTGAGACTCCGGGCACTGATGCCCAATCTCAGAGTGTTACCCTAAGCATTGATTCCCTGACAGATGAAGCGACTGAGTAGACATGATCATTATTTTTACCTCCCTCTGTGTTGTTCTTATTGACTATTTTTGTTTAGTTGCATTTGAGGACAACTGCTTTTCTTTGTGAGTGGGGTGAGGTATTTCCATACCTACCTCTTGTGATTCTGTTTTATTTGTGAATATTGGGTTTTGTGATCTATAATTATGTTTTGATTGTGTTTGGATCTTAATCTTGTGGATGGTTGAGCTTGTGGATCCTTGTTTTTAATGGAAATGGTTTTGACCTATTTTTTAAAATTTGTGCCACCTCTATTATTTGTGATTGTGGTTGTTCTTGTGCAAATTTGAGTATCGGTTATGATAAATATCGATGACTTAAATAGTGCTCTTAATTGAACGAAATGACTGTGCGATTACGATGAGGCCAATGAAGTTGCATAGTCAATGTGTGAACTTTTAGCATCTCGTTATGATTATCTGGTTATCGAATGAGTATCTTGTGATGAACATTGCACACTAGCTAGAAAGTGTGGAGCCTTGTTTGATATTGTTGCCAATGCCTTGTGTGATGAGCTTACTTTGAATATTGTGTGATGACACCTAGAATTTGCCCCGTTGGTCCGATTGACTAAGTGATGCAAGCACTTGAAATGATCTTAGGCAACAATTTTGTAGAGTGAAACAATTTGACAATATACCTCTTTTGTGACCAACATTGTGAGATGTGTAAACCCTGCCTAAACCGTTTTGAGCCTTATCCTTTTCTTGGAAGAATCTTAAACAATAATGACCCCTCTTTAGCCATTCACCCATAACTCTCATGATGTGTTGTTTGTTTGAATAGCCAACTTAGGCCAAAAGCCTAAGTTGGGGGTGTGGTGAAAAGAGAAGTTAAATCAAGAAGTGTGAGAAATTCCCCCTTCACAATGTTTTTGAAAAAGATGTAACCCCTCCATGTAAAAAAAAGAAAATAAGAAAAGAACAAAGCAAAAGAAAAAGATTGAAAAAGTTGTGAAATAAAGTAGTGAAAGTTGCAAAAGAAATGGGGTATTCGGTAGTCCATTTGAAGTTGAATAATGGGGTGAATTATGAGCATGATCAAAATGTTAAAGAAAATAAAAAAGTGATGTTGAGACCACACTTCATAAGGGTAGTAACCACTAAGCCTAAATGACCATACATTTACACTCAGCCCCGTTACAAGCCTTGAAAAGACCTTTGTGTTCTTGAGTGAGCTGAAACAAATGTTGATTGGAAACTAAGGGCAAACCTATGGGTGAAGTCATGCATGTGTTCATCTTTGTGAATGAGAGAGTCGTATGTGATTCCGGAACTATAAATTGTTGAAGAACCTTGTGTGAATAGGGAATCATCTTTGTTGTGAGGGCATTTGAGTACATTTGTTGAGCTTGAACTTGCATTTGAAGCAAGTATTGTGAACTTGAGCATCTTTGATAATAGTGAGTCACAATTTGAATCTTTGAGTGCACAATTGATCATTGCATGAGTAAGTTGAGCCTTGTTGTGTGCATTCATGTTGAGTCTTGTGCAGCACTATTTGAGACCTCCTTTTTGAACTGTTGATCTTGAGTTTTACTTGAGGACAAACAAAAGTTTAAGTTGGGATGTTGATGAGTCCGAGATTTGGACTCATTTAGGGCTTTGTTTATATAGATTTAGTGTCCTCAAATGCTTAATTTGTGCCATAAACTGATGCTAAATCCTTGATTTTCAGGTATATTGATTGAGTAGCAAAGCAAGGACACTAACAGGCAAAACGGAACAAAACAAGTCGAGGGAATGAAGAAGGGCGAGCCTGAGGATCGCTAAGAGCACTTGGCATGTCGCCGAGTGGCTAATATAACCGCCTAAAGTTCCAGTGTGCCAGACCCTGAAGGAGGAAACCAAATCAGTGACAAAAAGAAGTAGTCGGCGAATTGCCGAGCAGTTCCGCGATGCAAAGAAAGATCACCCAAAGTTACAGAACTTGAGGATGTTGAGTGCCAAGGCAAAAAGGCGATGAAGGAGATCAATGAGCGGATCACTGAGTGGTTCGGCGATCCCGACTTACTTCAAACGGCCCTTCGTGGCTTATTTTTGGCATCTATAAATTAGATTTTGAACATTTTATTTAGGGAGAACTTTATGTTGGATAAGTTGGACAAGACTGAATAAGTTTAGAATAATTTTCTCTTGACTCTTTCATTAGACTTGGAGAATTTTGGAGATTCAATTCGGAGATTTTGGATGTGTATTTCAAATATTCTACAAATTGAGCATTGAAAAGACTAAATCTCTCTTACCCAGTTGATGGCTAATCGATTTAGTAATCGTTTTTACTCTTTTATGATATTTGGGTAAAACCCCAATTCTTGGAGTGTGATCATATGATTATGGGTTGAATTAGTTTATGGGTATTGTTAATTACTAGTTTAAATGCTAAATTAAAGTGAGTTTAATCACTAATTGAGGTTTAATCTATGAATTGTAGTTGCAAATGCAGTTCTAATTTTGTGTTCTTGAATTGCGAGAGAGAGAGGTTTTAGAACTAAGATTATTGATTAATGATTTTGTAGGTATTGGTTTGAGCTGGGTGTAGCTCGAGAGAGTGAATCCTAAACCCAATCCTACCTATTTAGCTCGAAAGAGTGGATGAATTAAGGTGTGGGTTGTTCTTCTTTGTTATGCTTGTTGATGTTCAAAAGAAATCACCTGATTCGGGATAGTTGTTCGAGAGAAAGTTATCTCCCTTATAGTCTAGCCTACTCCCTGATATTTAGTTGTTTACTAGTAGTTTCAATTACCCATATATCAAAATTTGCCTATAATCGATCACATCCCGAGAATCCCTCTCCTTATTGTTATTTCAAATTGTTTGTGACTGCTTTGTAGTTTATAATTGCAAACCAAAAACCCCCATCTGACATTCGTGTCACCCCTTTAATTTGATTCATATCTTTTTTTATAATTTCTATTTCTATGGCTGATTAGACCACGTTTGCACTTCCTAATCAAATTTGAACACGTACCGCTCCTTGTGGGATTCGACCCAAACTCAATTGTTGGGTTTTATACTGATTAACGATCGTTGACACCTAGAATTGGAAGAAGTGTGCTTGAAACGTTAAATTAGAAACCTTTATGAGAATTGATTTGCTTGAATGTGTATGTCACACGCATAATTGATTAAAAAAATACTTGCCTTATTATATCTCGTAACAGACATGGCATCAAAAGTATCATTGCTGACTTAAACAAAGATGAAAATCTTAACAGTGACAATTACGACATCTGGATTCGTAAAATATAATATGTAATAGAAGAGAAAAATGCTTTGGAAGGTATAAATCATGTTTTGAATCAATCATAAGAGGATAATTTTGCCCAACACAGAAGGGATCTTGAAGCTTATAAAACTTGGGAAAAAAACTAACTCCATTGCATGTGGACTAAATAGTTAGTTCTATGGTTGATGACCTCATAAATGAATGTGAGGATTCCCTACTACTCATGTTATGTGGGCACATATGAGGGGAACATATGGGGCTACGTCTGTAACCCACCTCCGATAGTTAACTATCAAATTTGACACTTATAAGAAACGTCATGATCAAAATGTCAAACAACACCTAAGGGTGATGTCAAACATGATAGTTCAACTCAAGAGTGTTGGCCATGTTCTTTCAGATGATTAACAAGTTCATGTAGTGATTCGGTCTCTTCCCAATAATTGGGAACAATTGAAGGTTAACTTTACCCATAATGATAGCATCAGAACCTTTCATGATGTTGCTCGCCATGTTGAACTTGAAGATGAGCGACTTGGTGTTGCTAAAGCTTCTTCTAATGCCTTTTTGGCAGAGTCAAGTGGTACAAAATCTCAGGCTTCAAACGCAAGAAGAATTTGCAAAGAAATGGAAAAGCCAAAGAGACTGGAGAAGGACCCTCTAAGAAAAAGAAGAAGCCTAATTCCAAGAAAGAAAAATGGTTCTTCAATAAGAGAGACAAGAGCAAAATGAAGTGCTAAATTTGCCAAAGTGTTGAGACACTTTGCTCGTTAATGTAGCGAGTCGAAAAAGATAGCATTTTCAAACCCATCTCGAAGTGCTACTTATGTTTCTAGCACTTATTTACTAACTGAATCTTATCCCATGTGGATTGTAGACTCATGATCCACCGACCATGTGAGTCGAGATCGAGATCAAGAAGTGTTTGTGGAGTTTTGTCAAGCTTCATCTAAATCAAGGTGGATCTACGTGGAAAATAATGCAAAACTTGAAGTCAAAGGAATATGCACTTACAAAGTAGACTGATGTGGTGGTCGTTCCTTGATGTTACATGACGTCCTCTATGCTCCAGAGATTTGAAGAAACTTAGTATCGGTGTCTATTCTTTTAGATGTTGGTTTTGATTTGTATTTTAGTCGTAATGGTGTTAGAATAACTCTAGATAATGTTTTATAAGGTTTTGGACTTCGTTATGACCTCTTTATCGTATTAGATTGTAATCCTTAAACTTATGATTATTATGTTGACCGTTGTGTAAGGGCTTGTTATTCAAGTAACAATGATATTGATTTTATTACATGGCATGCAAGATTAGGTCACATAGGGCAAGATCGAATGACTAGGTTGGCAAAAGAAGGACAATTAGGTTCTTTCACCAAAATTGATATGCCAATTTGTGAAAACTGTCTTGCTGGAAAGATGACACGTGAACCATTTGGGAAGGCTAAAAGAGCTGAGTTCCCACTTCAATTAATTCATTCTGATATTTGTGGTCCAATTAATGTGAGGTCAAGGTGTGGTGCTACATATTTCATTACATTTATTGATGATTTCACACACTTTGGTTATGTCTATTTGATTTCTCATAAATCTGAAGCATTTGAGTGCTTGACGTTGAAAATCAATTAGATAAAAGCTTAAAGATTTTAAGAACTGACCAGAGACGTGAATATTTTTCAAAACAATTTGAAGAATTATGTATTGAAAAGGGTATTATAAGAAAGTTAACTACTCCTTATACACCTCAACAAAATGGTGTAGCTGAAAGAAGGAATAGAACATTATTAGACATGACAAGATCAATGATAGCGCAGGCAAATTTGTCTATCTCTTTCTGGGAGATGCATTATTGACTGCGGCTTACATATTGAACAAAGTGCCTTCTAAATCAGTGTCTTCCACTCCTTATAAACTTTGGACTGGTCATAAAATAAACCTGAATGATCTATGACCATGGGGTTGTGCAGCATACATTAAAGATCGTTTTGGTGAGTTTGGTAAACTAAGTCCAAAAGGAAAGAAATGTATCTTTATAAGGTACTCTGAACTCTCCAAAGGGTATGTGTTCATCAATGAACTGGAAGATGGAAGTATTAATGAAGTCATATCACGAGATGTTAGATTTTTGGAAAATGATTTTCCCAAAATGGGTGAAATAGATGAAGTTGAGCCTCTCTACGAAATGTTGAATTCAGAAGATTAGGTAATGTTGTCAAACGTACTTGATAATTCAATGGATCAAGAAATGATTCATGATCCAAGTGGCAGTTATGAATCCCAAAATCCTATAGAGAAATTTGAAATTCAAATACGTAAGAGTATAAGAAAAGGTGTACCTAAACGATCTTATGAGATTGAGGATTATGTTTTTTTGGTATCTCCTACAGAATTGGATGAACTTAATTCTGTAATTGAGGCCTTATCGAGCACTGAAAGGAATGAATGGTCAAAAGCGATGAAAGAAGAATAAGAGTCCATGAAAACCAAAAAAGTCTGAGATCTAGTTGACCTTCCTACGAAACGTAAAGCTATTGGGATTAAATGGATTCTTAAAGTTAAACGTAAATTGGATTGACCAATAGAAAGACACAAAGCACGATTGGTGGCAAAAGGTTTTACTAAAAAAATTGGAATAGACTATGAGGAAACTTTTTCACCAGTTTTGAAGTTTACATCTATACTATTACTTTTAGCTATTGTTGCACGTTTAGATCTAGAATTACCCCAAATGGATGTGAAGACCCTCTTTTCTCAATGGAGAATTAAACTAGGGAATCTACATGGAACAACCAGTAGGTTTCGTTGTTAAAGTCAAGAAAAAAAAAGTATGTAAATTGAAAAGATCAATTTATGGTTTAAAGCAATCTTCAAGGCAGTGGTATCTGAGATTTCCTAAGGAGGTGATGTCATTTGATTTCACCATGATCAATGAAGACCATTGCATCTATGTGAAAAAGTCAAATGAAAATTTTGTAATTCTTTTTCTTTATGTAGATGATATTTTATTAGCTAGAAATAATTTGGAGTATGTGAAAAATGTCAAATCATGGCTTTCAAAATCATTTGATATGAAGGATATGGGTTAAACAGACTATATATTTGTTGTTAAGATCCAAAGAGATCGTTCCAAGAAATTTTTGAGTTTATCTCAAGAAACTTATATAAAGAAAATATTGAAACATTTTCGAATGAATAGTTGAAAATTCAAGGACACTCCTGTAGCAAGGGGTGAAACTTTAAGCCTTGAAATATGTCCAAAGACTGAAAAAGAAAAGGAAGACATGTCTCGAGTTCCTTATTCTAGTGTTGTCGGGAGTTTGTTGTATGCTATGATGTGTGCCCAGACATTTGTTATGCTGCGAGTCTGGTTAGTAGGTATCAATCCAATCCTGGAAGAGATCATTGTAAAGCAGTAAAGAGAATATTCTGATACCTGAAGGGCACTTCGGATCATACACCGTGTTATAGTGAATCATACTTATTCATAAGAGGTTATACATATGTTGATTGGGCTGGTGACCGAAATGATGGAAAATCAAAATCCGGTTATGCTTTCTTACTAAATGGTGGTGCTATTTCATAGAAAAATAAGAAACAAACATGCACAACTCTTTCAACCATGGAATCTGAATTCGCGGCTTGTGCTTCTGCAGTACAAGAAATTGTTTGGTTAAAGAGGTTCTTTGAACATTTGAGTATTGCAAAGAATTCTTAGGGTCCCATGATTCTATATTGTGATAGTCAAGCGGCTATCACATACACGAAGGATTCTAAACATCACAGTAAGACCAAACATATTGACAACAAAGTATAACTTTGTGAGAGACGTAGTGGAAAATGGAGAAATAACTTTGCAATACATTCCTACATGTGAAATGATAGTTGATCCTCTTACAAAGGCCATCTCTAGAGACTTGTTTGAAAAACATGTTAAAGCTCTAGGTTTGTGTAGGATTTGATGATATTTCAGTATTGTAAGATAACTTGATTGTTATAATATTCTCTTCTATATAATACTATTGGATTTATATTTAAATATAATATGCATGTGATATTTTGTAAGAAATAAAGTGTGTCGAACAAGTCACGAGATTGGCTCTCTCACATGAGCAATCACCTCTTACATTGAGGAACGTGAAGAAATGAGTTTCACCGCCATATTATGACTTGTTTTATGAGCCAGGCAAAAGTTTCTCTAAGAAAATGAGTTTAAGGATCATTGAAGAGAGAAACCAGGGTTAAACATCTGGAGGTGTTTAGAGCAAGGTTTGTACAATGTTGGATAATCGAAAAGAATGTCAAATATAAGGTGTAAACATCGTAACACGTGGTTCATACCACGTGTGTCAAGAGATCAATGGGTCAATGAAAGAACGGTTCCCTGCTTCTTCATTATGTGAGACCCCAAAAGGTTAAAATGACTTTTTGATGAAATACCCTTTGACCTTTTACTGTTTCTTGAAGTTTCGATCGGTAATGCTACTTTAGCATCTTACTAATAGCCATGAGTGATTCGGCAACGCAGTGCATGTCTAGGAAAGCAGTTGATATGGAACAGATAGATTCGAGTAGAAAGGGAAGATGCTTAAAATGAACAATTCAATTTGTATACATAAGCCGGCTATTACACTCGAGTGTAATTGTGTATATAAAGTTAAAACATGAACTTGAGTTCACCTATTTAAGAGGTTGAGAGATCAAATAAATAACTACTGAAGTAGTGAGTGACCTACGGGGTATTGTGAGTAATAGTGTCCTTAAAATTGTAGTGAATTCTTTCCACATGTAATTGGATTCCTATGTAGGGCTTGTAAAACTTTAAAGGTAAGCTCTTCATGCTCACAGGTCCCATGAACTATTTGTCGTATGAATTGGGTGTGTGATTGATGTTGTGTTTGCTTGGGTATAGTCCACCATGTGAGAAGTGGGAGACGTAAATTTTGGGTCGTGGGTCGCCCGTGTGGACCGACCCGACTCAACCCGGTTCTGCCCGACCCAATCCATTTTTTGTCCTATCTAATTTAATTAATTAATTAATTAAATAGATAATCCTTTTAAAGGATAAGAGATAATAGTTACAGAATAACTGTTCAACCTCCCCTTAAAAGGCTCCTAGTGGGAGTAACTTTTTTCAGACTTGGAAACGTAAAAGAGAAGACGGGAAGAACATGAGAAAGGTAAAAAGAAAATATCAGTAAGGAAACATAGAAGAAACTTTGTTACACAAAACAATCTACACACTAAGGAGACTCTTAGTTTATGAACAAAAACTCTCTTGGTTTACTTGTGATTCAAAGAGGAGATCTAGAGGAATTCCTTTCGATAACAAAATCAACAACAATATTTCCGCTGCAAGTTATAAGGTACACATCTTGTTGTTGTTTTGCCCTTAAAATTCCTTCAGGAAAACTACATGAATATGATGGATGCTATATGAATTACCACTTCTAATAAGTTCCCATGCCCATGAAGTAGATAACTAGAGAGAATTTGGAGACGAAGTTCTGGTTTTGTGTTAAGTCAAAAAATAAAAAATGAACAAAAAGACATCTAAATGAACACACACACACATATATATCTATATATAGGTCCACCGCCATAGAAGACCTCACTACGCCAAGTCCAACATGAGGCTCACTGATTTGTGGCACTATGCCTACGACAATGTGCTCGACGTCATGACACCAAGCCTCTAAGCGTTGACCTGCAGGTCAGCCCCTGTCAAGTCCTGTATGCATACCCATTCGACCCTTAAATCCAATCACTACAAATAATCCAAAAATAGGCTTGTAAGCCCATACATATAAGAAAATTTAATACACAAGGTTGTTATGTCATGATACTTGTAGACCAACAATTAGCTCTTTTGGAGCCTCAATCATTTGTTTTTTACTACAAAATACATCTTAGATAGTGGGGCTTTATAAAAGAATATTAAATTAGATAATGTTGGTTTCATAAAATAAACACAAATCAAAGAAAAATTTTAAGACAATTTTAGATTGAATTTTAAAAAAAAAGTAAACATTAAGTTACATTGGAACTTCAAGCATTTCCTTCAGAATGATTAGTCATCACCATTTGAATATTTGCATCAAAGTGACAATCAAAAAGGAAATCACATCCTTTTGGAAAGATGCAATAATAATAATTTCTTTTGAGAAAATCAATAACACTATCTCTATGTCAATATGGCTATATTAGAAAGTATTTTAGACTTTAACCTCTTTTTCTTTAAAATAGAACTTTACTAAATCATTAAAGGTTTTCTACGTTCAATAGTGGCATGTATCAAAAACTCGAGTCATGATGACACCTACCATAATCAACTACTAGCTAAGCCAACCAATATCCCTAAATGAAAATTAATAGGCAGATCGGGTAGAGGCAATAACCAAAGAAGAATTTAAAGCAATGTAAAAGGAACAAAATTGAAACTAGAAAAACAAAAATATATATAAAAAAAACTCTACAATATGATCCAATCCCACGACCTGGTGGACAATAGTACAAAGCTCCTTAGAGTACAAGTCCCAAAAGTGGAACAAAAAATATAGACATGTTTTGATATAAAAGATTAGTTAAAACTATATACAAATGGTGATAAGTAGGACTTGGACACCATCAACTCACCCTTAATTTCCAAAAATCTCCAAAACTAACTTGAATCACCGTTATCTATTGTCCCTCGGAGCTGCATCAACAAAATATATGTGTAGTGCAAAATGGTTACCAAAACAACAAGAACTCAGTAGGAATCAAAGGGTTACTAATCTTGGAAAGTAAAAATAATATGAAAAGAGAGAAAGTAAACGGTGTCAAGAGGTCATAAGAATGAAGCGATAACTGAAAATATAACTGTCATGCTCACATGTCTCAAAGGACAGAGTATTAAAGGAAAACAACTATCTACAACCTTATTGGATCCCCATAAGTTAGAAGGTACACTCGTGTACAATTGAAAAGTAAATAAACCAAACAAACCCTCAATAAGTTTGATGAGTACACAAAAGAGCTACGTATAAAACTTTCTGAGTCTAAAAGTATTTCAAAACTGAAACGAGTGACTCTAGACTCATATCACATTTATGGTTTGTTGAAGAACCCAATAAAACCACTATGGCAGGATTTAAAATTGACTAATAGAAATGTGCCTACACTTAAACTGTGGCTGGTAGAAACATACATGGCCCTCAAACCGTGGTTAAAAGGCATGTAGACCAACATTGACTCACAACTAATAGACACTGAATTTATCTTAATCACACACTCTTCTTCCTATGGTAAAATATCATAGATCGAAACCATCTTTAGTCACCACGGACCCACTACAGCTCAAAATCTAAGATCTGATCCAATATAGTGAACATAGCCTAAAATTACCAAAAAATGCACTTCGAATGAAACAAAAGGAAGTTATGGATGAACAATTACAAGATTTGAGTTCTCACCATATCAAGGATTCAAACTATCATACCTAAATCTGCTCTATCAGTATACAAGGAGCTAAATCATCCGAAGCAATGTGAGAGAATTTCCAAGGGAAAAAGTCTCCAAAGAACAAGTTTAGGCATTCACTAGATTACGCCTAGGCTAAGGCCAAGAACAAGCTAAAAAACAATATGGTAAAGAGTAACGAACCCTACAAGACATGATACAATTGATGCAACCATGGTATGAATGCTTAGATCACCAAAACTATCCGAAAATAAGGCTAAGACATACTTTTTAACTACTAATCATGATTCAAACTAGAAATACATCACAAATCTAGCTAATCAATATTAATTTACTGACACAAGGTCAATTTAGTGATGGATAAGCCTAGCCTACCTCCAATCTGTCTGTGCATAATCCTAACCACTAAACAAAAGCTTTTCCCCTATGAACTCCGTTCGATCACTACCTTATTATCAAATAAATTATCATAACATGAATACAATCATTTTGAAACCTTAATCGTAATAACTGAAGATGGGCACAAAGTTAAGTCAAAATCAACATTGTGGGAACCATGTTTTGAATCCCAAAATTGACTTTATCAATTTGTCCCTTTTACCTCTAGGAACTTGTGCCCCAAAAACAAGCACAATCAAAATTCAAAAACAAGACAAATCAGTTCTTATATGTAACACCCGATCATTTCATTGTTAGACTTACTGTTGGTGTATTTTGCATTTTATTATTAAATAAAATATTAAGTGCATAAGTTAGTGGATATAAATTATGGTATTAGATGACTATTGATTCTTGTAACTTATATGGCCATTAGTTCTTGTAACTCTCATGGTTATTAGTTTCTTATAACTCATATGACCATTAATTTCTTGTAACTCGTGTAACATCTATCACATTTATCCACCCACATTACTACCCCTCATTCTACCTATTGATTATATGGAAGCCTTCTTCACCTATAAATAGTGGTGTTGTTGTGAAGTATCTCAAGAAGATGAGAAAGAAGAGAAATAATGTAAGAAAAGATGAGAGGTTTATATTGAGGTTATTTTAGTGAACGAGAGAGTTGAGACATAGAAAATATTCTATGTCTTCAACTATATTAACTATACAAAAAGGAGTATTATATGTTGAAGGAAGGTGTTCCTTTGGTGGAGCTTTGGACTCTTCAACTAATCCAGAGTTATTTGAGTTGTACGACGTTGTTGGATTGTTGTATCCTGGAGGGGACAAGTCAAGAGACTACTACTGGAACGGTGTAGATTATGCCGCAGTGGGATTGAATCTCCTCAAAGAGAGCGAGATATCCGCGTATTAGCCTAAATATTTATTTATTCATTGTTGTCATTTTATTTTCAACTGTAATATTTTATATTTGTGGTATCTTACACCAACAATTATAAGGAAATTCATGTTTGTTACAGTTTGAAAAAGTATTGATATCAAGATAGGGATCTCAACATAATTTCGCTCAACGTCGCTCTCTTCAAGTGTTACGACCTAGGGGTACCCCTAGATACAACACGGCGTACTTGACCCTGAAGGGGTCTCATACAAGCTCTTAGCATATTATAAACATAAGAAAATAGAAATGATGTGGAATTAAAAATTTGTACAATCGAAGTCTTTTTCATACAACCAAAAAGAATCTAGACATTGTCTCATAATCCATCTACTACAATAGAATGTCAATAGGGTCACAGCCCTTTACAATCGAAAAGTCTCAAAAGTAGAATATAAGAAAGTAACTAGAAGTGAATGACATCTTGTCCTCGAACAATGAGGACTCACCACAAGTCTTGGAGATAAGCAATCCAAGCCTTTGTCAAGAAAGGAAGTAAACTTCACCTAGCCGGAACCTACACTTATCAAAAATGTAGAAGAAATAGGGGTTAGCACAAATATGTACTAAGTAGGGAAGCATGCATAAAAATACTTGAAATATGATAAAAAGGACAATTTAGTTGAAAAGCATGCATTTGTCAAGTTTGAGAATCACCATGCACTTTTAATGTAAAATACAAGTCATAGCATATTCATCATACAAATCCTCATAACATAGTAGAACCATTACCTTAGCAACCCTAAGGTATACTTGTGCAATGTATGGTTGGCATCCCATAATACCAACCATACTAAGTACTCCTTTGAGGCCACCTTAGTCATACATATCATCCTTAGACCTCATCATAGTCAATAGTCATAGATAAGGAGATAGTCATGTACATTAACTTGAACATAAGGAAAGTCATCCATAGCATAATCCATTCAAAATACATGCATACATTCATATCTTATCATAGCACACGGAACCATTCCATAACCCCTTTCAAAGTCTAGTTTTGCAATGTAAAAGCGAAGTCACATACCCCCACTCCTACTAAGCAAAATTCATCAAGAAGTCACAAGTATAGTTCATGTCATATTCATTATCTTGTCATGTAGGGAAAATAGCCATAACCGACATAGATCATGTGAGCTACATGGAATCCGGTGTTGTGTAACCCCACACCAGAAGAAGGTGTCCTACTTGCCTAAGGTAGATCTAAATGTATAGCTTTTAGGGGGATCCTCTAGCTAAAGACCTATGTGGGAACATAGTAATGGGATAGGGAGATTGTTTCTAGAAACCCGACCTATTGTATTGGCGGAGGAGCTTCCATCTCATTAGAATAATTTAGATGACCCGACCTATTTTATTGATGGGAGGGCCTCTACCTCATTTTCCATATCCACTCGGTGCTAAGCATTATTTCCCAAATTATACATAATTAGTATTGAATTGAATTTACATGTGTGAAGGAATAACTTACCCTTCATTCAATACAACTCATAAAATACCTCATAGATTCAATTAGGTGAGAATGGACTTTCAACCTTAGAATCGTCATTAACATGTGAGTAAACCTTTCACATCATGTTCATAGTGTTTCATGAGAATAGCCTTTCAATCAACACAACAACATTATTATCATCCTAGACAATTCATACATAGTAATGTGTAAGGGTAAGGAGAGAATGATCCTTTAACAATACCACAATTTACACAATAGTCATAGGATCTTCACTTTCTAAGTGAATCATAAGTTCATACACAACTTTCATCAACATGTACAAACCTTCATAATTTACCCTTCAAGGGTCATGAATCATGTCTCACAATCACACCTAGAAATACTACATTAGGCATCGATAAAACAAGATTCAATAACTAAAATACCATAGACATAATTCATAGTATTCATCTTGCATCAATACACCCATCACAATTTATGAAATTGGGGTCATGGGGAAATTCATGGGTTCATGGGGGAAATTGGTGAAATCTCTTATTTTAATATTAAAATGAGTGGGGGAATGTTGATGCATTATTCATTTTATTATTAAAATAAAATTTAAGTGCATAAGTTAGTGGGTATAAATTGTGGTAGAAGATGACTATTGGTTCTTGCAACTTATATGCCGATTAGTTCTTGTAACTCACGTGGTCATTAGTTTCTTATAACTCATCTGACCATTAGTTTCTTGTAACTCATGTAACATCTATCACATTTATCTACCCACATTACTACCCCTCATTCTACCTATTGATTATATGGAAAACTTTTTCACCTGTAAATAGTGGTGTTTCTTCCTTTGTGAAGTATCTCAAGAAGATGAGAACGAAGAGAAATACTGTAAGAAAAGATGAGAAGTTTATATTGAGGTTAGTGTAGTGAAAGAGAGAGTTGAGAACAAGAAAATATTCTAAGTTTTCAACTATATTCACTATACAAAAGAGAGTATTATATGTTGAAGAAATGTATTCTTTTTGTGGAGCTTTGGACTCTTCAACTAATTCAGAGTTGTTTGAGTACGACGTTGTTGGGTTGTTGTATCCTGGAGGGGACAAGTCAAGAGACATATTGCTGGATCGGTGTAGATTATGCCACAATGAGCTTGAATCTCCTTAAAGAGAGCGAAATATTCGCACCTCAGCCTAAAAATTTGTACGCTTATTCATTTTTGTCATTTTATATTTTCAATTGTAATATTCTGTATTTGTGGTATATTACACCAACACTTACTCATACTTTTGGGATAAGACTAAGAGCTTAAAGGTTAGGAAATATGTTTTAAAAGCTAGTTTCTTTTCATAATAATTGTATGTTAAGTGTTGAAGTCAAGCACGTTGAAAATTAAAAGTCAAAAATGTTATTGTAACTTTTCTTTAAGGAATTATCTTATAATATCTGCTAAATGTGTTAGGGGTTTTCCCCAAATATATAAATAATTATTGGGGCCCCGACATACCAAATAAATGGTTTACGAGTTAATTTCCAAAACTCTACATTGCATCGTCATAATTTTGATATAGTTTGTCTCATCAAATTGTGGCGTATCTTCATAGCTATTGTGGCAGCGAGATGGAAGGTGTTTGTTGAGTATTTGGAAGTATATATGAATATATATTGTGAAGTTAAGGATCTCGTACATCTATTTGTTGAATAGAGATTCTAAGCTTCTAATTAGGAAAAGTTGTAGTTGTTGATGGCTTGCAGTAGTTTCTTCTTTATTTTGGCTTCCATTGTTGTTACTTTTAAGATGAAGATTGTTTAGATGGTATTTTAAATTTTTTTTGTCAAGGAACTCATTCTCCTACGACCCTCCTTCATAATCCTCTTTTCTAGTATAATTAAAAAAAAAATTGAGCCACAAAGTGGTGTTTTGGATATTGGTTCTCCGGGCAGTCCCTTTTTTGTCATTGAGAAGGGTTATTATTGTTGTATATTGATGGTGTTAAGGTTTTTGAGGGACTAGGGGTTGGTTTGGTTTTTCTTGAAGTCATGTAAGAATGTTGTTGGATCAAATGAAGAGAATTACGCCTAGAAATCGTGCCTCGGGAGCCCATCGCTCCTCTGAGGTCTTGTTATGTGTTTGATTTAGTTTCCATCTATTATTGTTATTGACAGAATTATATGCTTTGTTTTTGTCCAGTCATGAGTGTGACATTCACACCTTATTGATTTTCTATAGCTCGTTGTCACAACCATGTTGATTCTAGCAAATGTTACGTTATGATAGATTGGTCGAGTTTCATACAGACACATTTGAGGCTTTAATTGATAGGTATGTGAAGACTTCCTTTTCACTTTCTTGCATGACCTTTAAGGCCAAAATTTTTATAGCATGCTTAATGTTGTTATACTACTAGTGGCCTTATAATATTGTGTTTTTCCCCACAACATCATATAATGACTATCTGCAACACTCTATTCCATAACATTAAAACCTAGAAGAGCATGTTAAGATTATATCAAGACCACCTGTGATTACATGATATAATTGTGTTGTTTTCTATCGTCCTGATACCACCTATGAGCTTGTTTTGGGCTCAGTAGACACTAACACCGCAAGGTTTTTGAGCATGTCTGGTTACTATTATCATGCCTTTGGGACGACAGGCTGCATCTACGGGGAACCAATTACATTATATTAACGTGCCTTTGAGCCGAGCAGACCGTACCTATGGCAAAGGTAAGTTGTAACTACGAGGCAATAGTTACATTACATTAACGCTCCTTTGGGCCTGGTAAATCGTGCTTACGGGGTTAGAAAGATCCTACCTAAGGGACAGGAAGGTTGTAAATACAGGGCAACACTTATGTTGTACCACAGAGCCTTAGAGTTGTATAGATTCATGACACATGTACATTCAGGTAGTTTAAATCAGATCGCCATTGGGTCAGTTAAGGGATCAGTATTGGTATTTAATGAACTGTTTGTGCCTACTATGACTTATGGCAATTGTATGGTATTTTTACCCGTTGGGCTTTTGAGGGCCAGACAAGGTTACTGCTTTCTAATGTGTTATTAGGGGTGGCAAATGGTTGGATTGGATCGGATTTTGATGGATTGAGCAAAAATGGTTTAAATTATAATCCACCCAAATAGAATATGTGTAAATATGATTTGGTCAAATATAGTTTGGGTAAAATGGTTTTAACCCATTTCAAAAATTCTGTTTTTCAAAAACAAAAAATTACCCCCTCTCCCGAGCACCCCCCACCTTCCACCAACCTACCCCTAATTTTTTTTGTGGAAAACAAAAAAAATCTGTTTTTACAAATAAAAAAAGAAAAAAATTTACCCCCTCCTCGGGCTGCCCCCCACCTTCCACCAGCCGACTCCTAAATTCTTTTTGTTTTCCAAAAACTAAAAAAAAATCTGT